>PVLA01015301.1:0-26006 GCA_004027455.1 Hydrochoerus hydrochaeris | reverse complement strand
GACACCCATCTAGGCACAGAATGGACATCCATTCATTGTCTGAAGGAGGTTGGGTGATAGCGCCAGGCACAAGGTCTAGAGCTGGGGCCAGGTTAGACCAGGTCATGGCAGGGTGACTGGGTCAAAAGAGCTTCAGAAACAGTCCAGCGTTCAGGAAGTTGCAGACACAGACATAAATCCCACCAGGACAAACTCACCCTTTCTCATGTGACTGACACACCCCTACGTGTACCTTCAGCCTAAGGTCAAGACACACACTCTTAGGACCCTGCCGGGGGTGACCTCTTATATGTACAGGCCCGAGTACTCCTTCTCAGTCCTCTGGGCTAGCACAGCTCACTGATTGCAATCTCCATGCATTTAGCTTCTGAGCAACATGGTAGCTACATTCAGCAGAGCTGACGAATAGCCAGGCCCAGGCATGGACAGGACTTAAAAGGAGTGGGAACACTTCAGTAATAGCAGAGCAGAGAAATAGATAGGGCCCTTCCATTGTTATGATGGCCATGAGACACAACCCCCAGTCTTTTAATCAGAAACCAGATGAGGGCTTCAAATATCCCAAGCACTTGTCTGACACCAGTTCACAAGTCTCAAAGATCAGACCACACAGGACTACACCTCTGCTCCCGGGGTCCATTACCAGGATCCATTCGTTAATCAGGTACTGACCCAAGACAAATTCCTCCTGAATTTAAATAAATAAATAAATTTTCTACATTGGAAAATTTTCAGCACGAACAAGAGACAGAGAAATAACAACGATTTCTACGGTGCCACCAACAGCTGCACACTTAATAAACTTTTTTGGTATATTAATGCACCCACATCAGAATGACTCCTCTTTTACTTGGTACTTTAAAGAGAGTTCCAGACATTGATTCTGGTTGTTTTGTTTTGCTTTTGTTTTGTTTTGTTTTGTTTTGTTTTTCGGTATCAGCGATTTAACTCGGGATTTTGCACTTACCAGGCAAGCAGCTGAACTGCTGACCTAATTCCCCAGCCAACATTGCTTCTTTCTATCTGGAAATATTCCACTCTCTTGCTACAATGTTAGTGACTTAACTATAACATGATTATCCAACTTGAGTGCAAATTATCAATAATAACTTAACATACAAATAATCCAGCTCTCCATAGATTCCTCACTAATGTCCAAAGACTCTTAGTTAGTAGGGTTTGTGGTGTTATTTCATTGTGAATGTCACTTTGTGTGTAGGAAGATGAAATGACATTCTACACTGTCTTTGCTGCAGGTTTTCCCAGCCTGATTTCCCCTGCTGAAATTCCCAGCACATTTTCTTAGGCCCTTGCCACGTGGGTTCTCGAAAAACCAAGCTGCTGGTCCTGGGAATGTCCAGGGTCACCGCACAGGCTCCAGATTCAAGGAACTGTCCCTGCATGCTTCCCTCTGCTTCTCCTTTTCCTTCAAAGTAATTCTTCCATACAGAGGATGAAAAAGGCACATGGGAATTTCAGGGAGGTCCACTCATTTACTAGGACAAGGGGCTCTTCCAGGAGAAGCACCATGCACCTGAGGCATCTCCTGGTGAGGTTTCCTTACAGTCCTGCAGGACACACAAGTCCAAGGAGGCTGCTCCCAGCACAGCTGCAGCTGACGCTCAGGGAGGGGCAAAGACAGGAGAGGTTTTTGCACTAGTCTGTGTCAGAGTGTAATGTATTCGGCGAAGGAACCAGGGTGACCGTCCTAGGTAAGTGACTCTTTCTACTTCTCTCTTTGTGCAACTCATGATTTGAGGTAATTTTCTGCTGTTCTGTGAGCTGATTCTGTGCTGAGTCTCAGCCTGGGTCAGACCTTCTCCCTGCATTTTGGCTGTGAATGCTGACCCGGCTCTCCCTGTTCACAAATTGGTGCTCATGTTAGCTGGTCATCAGCACTCCTTCCCTCTCACCTCAGTAGAAGGGGCTGAACAGGTTGGCCAGCTAAGATATCTTCCTCTCTCTGTCTGTCTGTCTGTCTGTCTGTCTGTCTGTCTGTCTGTCTGTCTGTCTCACTGTCTGTCTGTCAATCAGTCCGGGTGTCTGTCTCAGTTGGTGGGTATCTCAGAAATGCAGTTTTCTACACTCCTTTGTTTAACAGCTGTGTCTGGTTGTCTGCCTAATGAATTTTCTGCAAGGAGATTTCTGAAAGTGTAGACTAAGGCTTTATCACATGAAAAACAGAAAAAAGAGGGAACTGAAATTGTAAAGACTGGTGAATTTAGAAAGACTTAGAACACTAAGGGCAGAGGTTTTGAAACCACAGGGTACAGGCTCCTTCTGGTTCCCCTGTGCTGGCAACTAAAGAGCCAGGATCAGGAACAAGGGATCCAAAGCCTCCATGGGGATAAGAACTCTGAGTGTATCTGGAAATTGAGCAACTTAGAAGACAGATGGGAGAGAGGTCTGGACCTAAGGGAGCACAGAAGGAAGTTATGAAAGGAAAGGCTAGAATGGGGAAGTTTGTTTCTGGATCTCTGTGAGATGCATTTCTCAGAACAATCTGTCCCTTAGTTTACAGATGAACAGATTCCAGGAATTCAATCTATAGGACTCTATATCTCTGTCTCTTTCTCTGTCTCTCTCTCTCTCTATGTCTCTGTCTGTCTCTCTGTATCTCTGTATCTCTCTGTCTCTGTCTGTCTCCCTCTGTCTGTCCCTCTCTCTCTCCATCTCTGTCTCACTCTGTCTTTCTCTGTCTGTCTGTCTCTCTGTGTCTCTTTGTAACACACTCTCTCTCTCTCTCTCTCTCTCTCTCTCTCTCTCAGTACTCGGAATACAACTCACAACCTCACACATGCCAGACACGTGACTCAGGTTTAGAGGGGACTTAGGGACATCTTGTTCAGAGATGAGGTATTGGACAGGGGGAACCTGAATGGCACGAGACTTCAGGTCTAAGATGAAGTGCTATAAGCTAAAGGCAAAATTCTAGACTCAGACTCCAGAGACCAGAAAGGACATATCACGGATTCCCAGATGACAGCAAAGAAAATGAGGCTGCAGAGACTACCCAAAAAAGGCAGTGGTCATGGCCATCTGAGACCAGCAACTTAGCACTTCAGGAAAAGTCAAAGACTGGCTCCTATCTAAGGATCTCGGCTGATCATTGGAAGAAGGGGTCAAGATAGACAAATAGTCTCACTAGGTCAATCACAGAGAGTTTGTGTAGGTAGATTCAAACATCTACTTCACCTTTGATGGCTCACATTCCTCTTGTATTGGCACAGGTCAGCCTAAGTCTGCCCCCTCGGTCAACCTGTTCCCGCCCTCCTCTGAGGAGCTCCAGGGCAACAAGGCCACACTGGTGTGTCTAATGGATTCCTTCTACCCCGGCGCCGTGACAGTGAACTGGAAGGCCGATGGCACCACTATCACACAAGGCGTGCAGACCACACAGCCTTCCAGACAGAGCAACAACAAATACGTGGCCAGCAGCTACCTGGCCCTGACTGCCGACCAGTGGAGGTCTCACCAGAGATTCAGCTGCCAGGTCACACACGAGGCAGGCAATGTGGAGAAGAGTGTGGCCCCTTCAGAGTGTTCCTAGGACCCCGCCTTCAGCCTCTCCTCAGGGGGCTGAAGAAGGACTCTGAGCAAGAGTCTCCTTTGCTGCCCACCTACTCCTCACTTTCTCTCTGAACCCGTTATTGTTCAATAAACTATCCCTTGTCAATCAGAAATTATGATTTGTCTCATTTCTTTCATCTATGACTTTGTTTTCAAACACCTCTAGGTTCTCCATTAGCAAAGTGGGAACCACTTGAACCATTGCATGGTGCATCACCCAGGAAAGTGCTCAACTAGATGTCTCTTACCCCAAATCTCCACTGTATCCATCAAGAATCTGCATTACAACTCACACTGGGCATGTCTTATATATCCCACAATTCTGATCTCCTCCACAAAGTCCCAGTCTCCTATCATGCAATATTTTCCCTGTGTCATTGGTAACCAGTAAAGGTTCTACTCTGAAAAGTCATTGTTCGGGGGTCCAGGCAGTTCCCCAGTGAGATGTCACCTCCCAGTCACCCCATCCATCCCATTCCTAAGGGGAGCTGCTAGGACTGGGAACCAGCAAAACAAACTGCTCCTGCCATGTGGCCCTGCAATGGGAAGGGAAAGGAGACAAGCAAGAGGGAAGGTAGACAGCCATAGCACACAAGTAGAGAGAAATCAAGGGGATCTCAGGAGCCCTGTTTAAGGTCAGAGGCAGAATCCAAGAAAAGGATTGTGCAGAAAAAGAAGCTTCTCTTTCTGCTTTTACATGAGGGACCTAGTCAGGAACACTTATCAGCCAAGGGTTCCAAAGAATCCCATCACCAGGGAAACATGGGAAGGTATAAAAAATGGAACCTGCAAGTAGTTCTCATGTTTTCAATGAATGCCAGCTAAGTGACAATACACATAATAAAGGGTAGAGAAGCAGTCAGTCTGACAAAGCCCAGTATGCCCACCATATGTTGACCATCTCCTTCACCTCTGGGCATTCTGTAACTGCCTGAAAGAGAACAGTGTTTCATGCAGCTGTTCTAGCAAATGTGAGCTAAGGCAGGGACAGGCACAGGTGATCAATGTATATCCAGATGAATGTGGATCAGGTGCCAGGTTAACAGTACTATGAGGTTGTGATTTCATCCATGAAGCAGTTGACCACAAAGCACAGTCTGCAGAATGAGACATTTTATGATTGGATCAAGGATGCAGCCAAGTGAGGATCAGTCTGCATGACAAGGAAGGCATGAGTGAAATCAGGCAAAGAACAAAAAACAACAATCTAGGCAATGAATGGACATCCATTCATTATCTGAGGGAGACTGTGTGAAAATTAGGGACAGTCACTCGGACTAGATTTGGGGCCAGGTTAGATTAGGTCATGGCAGGGTGACTGGGTCAAAAGAACTTCAGAATCAGTCCAGCTTTCAGGAAGCTGAAAATGCAGACTTCCATCCCACCAGGCCAAACTCATCCACTCTCATGTGACTGACACACCCTTATGTGTACCTTCAGCCTAAGGTCAAGACACACACTCTCAGGTCCCTGCAGGGGGTGAACTCAAGTTCTCTGGGCTAGCACAACTAACTGACTGCACTCTCTGTGCATTCAGCTTTTGAGCAACATAGTAGCTGCATTCAGCAGAGCTGACAAATAGCCAGGTCCAGGCATGGACAGGACTTGAAAGGAGAGGGAACACTTCAGTAATAGCAGAACAGAGGAATAAATAGGGCCCTTCAATGTTTGTGGTGGCAATGAGCCACAACCTCCAGCCTCTCAGTCAGAAACCAGACAAGGGCTTCAAATGTCCCAAGAACTTGTCTGACACCAGTTCACAAGTCTCAAATCTCAGACCACACAGGAATACACCACTGCTCCCAGGGTCCATTACCAGAATCCATTCCGTATTCAGGTACTGACCCAAGACAAATTTCTCCTGAATTCATCATAAATTTCTACAATGGAAAATTTTCAACACAATCAAGAGGCAGAAAATTAACAAAGACTTCTATGGTGCCACCAACAGCTGTGCAATTAAGGAACTTTTTTGGTATTTTAATGCACCTACATCAGAAAGACTCCTCTTTTACTTGGTACTTTGAAGAGAGTTCCAGACATTGTTTCTGGGTTTTTTTGTTTGTTTGTTTGTTTGTTTTGCTTTTTTTGTTTTATTTTTTGGTATCAGCAATTCACCTCAGGACCTTCACCTACCAGGCAAGAAGCTGAACTGCTGAGCTAATTCCCCAGCCAATATTGCTTCTTTCCATCTGGAAATATTCCACTCTCTTCCTAGAACGCTAATGACTTAACTATAATACGATTAACAACCCTGAGGTCAGCTGGGGATTTAGCTCAGTGGCTTAACTGTCTGCCTAACAAGTGAAAGGTCATGAGTTCAATCCCCAGTACAAAAAAAAAAAAATTGAGGTCAAATTAACAATAATAACTTAGTATGTAAATAATCCAGGTCTCCACAGATTCCTCACAAATGTCCAAAGACTCTTAGTTAGTAGGCTTTGTGGTGTTATTTCATTGTGAATGTCACTTTGTGTGTAGGAAGATGAAATGACATCTCACACTGTCTTTGCTGCAGGTGTTTTCAGCCTGATTTCCCCTGCTGAAATTCCCAGCACACGTTCTTAGTCCCTTGCCAGGTGGGTTCTCCAAAAACCAAGCTGCTGGTCCTGGGAATGACCAGGGTCACCGCACAGCCCCCAGACTCAAGGAACTGTCTCTGCGTGCTTCCCTCTGCTTCTCCTTTTCCTTCAAAGTAATTCTTCCATACAGAGGATGAAAAAGACACAGGGGCATTTTAGGGAAGTCTGCTCATTTACTAGCACAAGGGGCTCTTCCAAGAGAATCACCATGTAGCTGAGGAATCTCCTAGTGAGGTTTCCTTACAGTCATGCAGGACACACAAGTCCAAGGAGGCTGCTCCCAGCACAGCTGCAGCTGACGCTCAGGGAGGGGCAAGGACAGGAGAGGTTTTTGCACCAGTCTGTATCACAGTGTTATGTGTTTGGTATAGGAACCAGGGTGACCGTCCTAGGTAAGTGACTCTTTCTACTTCTCTCTTTGTGCAACTCATGATTTGAGGTAATTTTCTGCTGTTCTGTGAGCTGCTTCTGTGCTGAGTCTCAGCCTGGGTCAGACTTTCTCCCTGCATTTTGGCTGTGAATGCTGAACCCGGCTCTCCCTGTTCACAACTTGGTGCTCATGTTAGCTGGTCATCAGCACTCCTTGCCTCTCAGCTCAGTAGAAGGGGCTGAACAGGTTGGCCAGCTAAGACATCTTCCTCTGTCTGTCTGTCTGTCTGTCTGTCTGTCTGTCAATCAGTCTGGGTGTCTGTCTCAGTTGGTGGGTATCTCAGAAATGCAGTTTTCTACACTCCTTTGTTTAACAGCTGTGTCTGGTTGTCTGCCTGATGAATTTTCTGCAAGGAGATTTCTGAAAATGTAGACTAAGGCTTTATCACATGAAAAACAGAAAAAAGAGGGAACTGAAGTTTTAAAGACTGGTGAATTTAGAAAGACTTAGAACACTAAGGGCAGAGGTTTTGAAACCACAGGGTAGAGCCTTCATCTGGTTCTCCTGTGCTGGCAACTAAACAGGCAGGATCAGGAACAAGGTGAGAGATGCAACTGATCCCAAAGCCTCCATGGGGATCAGAACTCTGAGTCTATGTAGAAATTGAGAAACTTAGAAGAAAGATGGGAGAGAAGTATGGACCTAAGGGACCAAAGATAGAAGTTGTCTGTCTCTGTCCCTTTCTCTCTCTCTCTCTCTCTCTCTCTCTCTCTCTCTCTCTCTCGGTACTCGGAATACAACTCACAGCCTCACACTTCCTAGACACATGACTCATGTTTAGAGGGGACTTAGGGACATCTTGTTCAGAGATGAGGCATTGGACAGGGAGAAATGAACTGCACGAGACTCCTGGTCTAAGATGAAGTGCTATGAGCTAAAGGCAAAATTCTAGACTCAAACGCCACAGACCACAAAGGACATATCACGGATGCCCAGATGACAGCCAGAAAAATGAGGCTGCAGATATTACCAAAGAAAGGCAGTGGTCATGGCCATCTGAGACCGGCAACTTAGCGCTTCAGGAAAGGTGAAAGACTGGCTGCTATGTGAGAATCTCTGCTGGTCAGTAGAAGGGGTCAATTCACACTAGGTCAATCACAGAGAGTTTATGTAGGTGGATGCAAACATCTACTTCACCTTTGGTGGCTCACGTTCCTTTTGTATTGGCACAGGTCAGCCTAAGTCTGCCCCATCGGTCACCCTGTTCCCACCCTCCTCTGAGGAGCTCCAGGCCAACAAGGCCACACTGGTGTGTCTAATGGATTCCTTCTACCCCGGCGCCGTGACAGTGAACTGGAAGGCCGATGGCACCACTATCACACAAGGCGTGCAGACCACACAGCCTTCCAGACAGAGCGACAACAAATACGTGGCCAGCAGCTACCTGGCCCTGACTGCCGACCAGTGGAGGTCTCACCAGAGATTCAGCTGCCAGGTCACACACGAGGCAGGCAATGTGGAGAAGACTGTGGCCCCTTCAGAGTGTTCCTAGGGCCCCGCCCTTCAGCCTCTCCTAAAGGGGCTGAAGTAGAGGGACTCTGAGCAAAAGTCTCCTTTGCTACCCACCTACTCCTGACTTTCTCTTTGAAACCATTATTGCTAAATAAACTATCCCTTGTCAATGAAAATTTCTCTTTTGTCTCATTTCTTTCATCTGTGACTTCGTTTTCAAACACCTCAAGGTTCTCTAGTAGGAAAGTGGGAACCACATGAACCATTGCATGGTGCATCCCCCAGGAAAGTGCTCAACTAGACATCTCTTACCCTGAATCTCCACTGTACACCTGAGGAATCTGCCTTACAAGTGCCACCACGCATGTCTCATATACCCCACAATTGTCATCTCCTCCACAAATTCCCAATTTCCTATCATGCGATATTTTCCCTGTGTCACTGGTAACCAGTAATGGTTCTACTCTGAAAACTCATTGTTCAGGGATCCAGTCAGTTCCTCAGTGAGATGGCACATCCCAGTCACCCCATCCATCTCATTCCTAAGGGGAGCTGCAAGCACTGGGAACCAGCACAATAAACTGCTCCTGCCATGTGGCCCTGCTATGGGAAGGGAAAGAAGACAAGCAAGAGGGAAGGTAGACAGCCAGAGTACAGAGCTAGAGAGAAATCAAGGGGATCTAAGGAGCCCTATTTAAGGGAAGAGGCAGAAGTACAGAGGGAAGAAGGCATTAGAGACCAAGAAAAGGATTGTGCACAAAAAGAGCCTTCTCTTTCTGCTTTTATCTGAGGGATCTAGTCAGGATCTAGTCAGGATCTTATCAGCCAAGGGTTCCAAAGAATCCCATCACCAGGGAAACATGGGAAGGCATGAAAAATGGAACCTGCAAGTGCCTTTCTCAGGCTTATAATGAATGCCAGCAAAGTGTAGAAACACATAATTAAAGGGAGAGAAGCAGTCAGTAGGAGGAAACCCAGTATGCCCACCATATGTTGACCATCTCCTTCACTTCTGGGCATTCTGTAACTGCCTGAAAGAGACCAATGTTTCATGCAGCTGTTCAGGCAAACGTGAACTAAGACAGGGACACACACAGCTGATTAGTGAATATCCAGATGAATGTGGATCAGGTGCAAGGTTAACAGTACCATGAGGGTGTGATTTCATCCATGAAACAGTCGATCACAAAGGACTGTCTGCAGAATGAGACATTTTATGATTGGATCATGGATGCAGCCAAGTGAGGATCAGTCTGCATAACAAGGAAGGCATGAGTGAAATCAGGCAAAGAACAAAAGACACCAATCTAGGCAATGAATGGATATCCATTCATTATCCGAGGGAGACTGTGTGAGACTTAGGGCCAGACACAAGGATTAGATTTGGGGCCAGGTTAGATTCAGAAACAGTCCAGCTTTCAGGAAGCTGAAAATGCAGACTTCCATCCAACTAGGCCAAACTCATCCACTCTCATGTGACTGACACACCCTTATGTGTACCTTCAGCCTAAGGTCAAGACACACAGTCTCAGGCTCCTGCCGGGGGTCACCTCCTACATGTACAGACATTAGTACTATTTCTCAGTCCTCTGGGCTATCAGAGCTCACTGACTGAAATCTCTACGTGTTCAACTTCTTAGGAACATGGTAGCTGCATTGGGCAGAGCTCACTAGCAGCCAGGACCAGGCCCAGACACTTCATTAACACCAGAGCAGAGAAATAGATAGGTCCCCTTCCACGTTCGTGGTGGCCACCAGCTCACAGCCTGCAGTCTCTGAATCAGATAGCAGATGAGGGCTTCAAATCTCCCATAACACTTGTCTGACACCAGGCCCCAAGTCTGAAAGCTCAGAACACACAGGACCACAGCACTGCTCCGGGTTCCCTTACCTGGATCCTTTCTGTAATGAGGTATTGACCCAAGACAAAGTTCCTGTTGCATTTATCATAAATTTCTACACTGGAAAATTTTCAACACAAACAAAAGACAAGGGAATAACAAAGACTTCTACTGTGTAATAAACAGCCAGCGAACTAATGAATTTTTTTAATAATTTGATTCACCCACATCAGAATGACCCCTCTTTTTCTTGATGCTTTGAAGAAAGTTCCAGACATCACTTCTTTCCACCTGGAAATATTTCATTTCATCCTGGAAAGACAACAGCATAACTGTAATATTATTGTCAGAACTAAGGAAAAACTGTCATAATACTTTAATAGATAAATAATCCAGGTCTCCACAAATCCCTCAGAAATGTCCTAAGAGTCTTAGTTGCATTTTCAATGTTGTTTCTCTCTGGATGTACCTTTCCAGGCAGGAAGATGAAATGACATTTCAAATTGTCTTTGCTGCAAGTGTTCTTGATCTGATGTCACCTACTAGAGTTTCCAGCCTGCTTTCTTACTTCCTTGCCACATGCACTCTCCAGAAACCAAGGTGCTGGTCCTGGGAATGTCCAGGGTCACTGCACAGCCCCCAGCTTCAGTGAACTCTCCCAGCATGCTTCTCTCTGTTTCTGCTTTTCCTTCAAGGTAGCTCTTCCATAGAGAGGATGAAAAAGGTACAGGTGAATTTCAGGGAGACCGTTCATTTATAAGGACAGAGGGCTCTTCCAAGAGAAGCAGCGTGCACCTGAATTATCTCACAGTGACTTTCCCTATAGTCACTCAGGACGCATAAGACCAAGACAAGCTGCTCCCTGTACAGCTACAGCTGGGGATCATGGAGGGGCAAAGCCAGGAGAGATTTTTGCACCAGTCTGTTTCACAGAGTGATATGTATTTGATGGAGGGACCACAGTGACCATCCTAGGTAAGTCATTCATTCTCCCTCTCTTTTGCTGCTTCCTATGCTTTGAGATAATTTTCTGCTGTTTTGTGACCTGCTTTTGTGCTGATTCTTAATCTGGGTCAGACTTTCTCCCTGCATTTTGGCTATGAATGTTGACCTCTTCTCTCTCTTCTGATACGTGCATTTTGGCTACGAATGCTGACCTCTTTGCTCTGTGCTTCATGCTTGCCTTAGCTGGTCAAAAGCACTTCTTCCCCTCCTACCTCAGAAGAAGGCACTGAGCAGTATGACCAACCAAGACTCATCTGCTTCTATCTCTCTGTCTCTCTGTCTGTTTCTCTCTGTGTGTCAGTCAGTCTGTCTCATTTGGTGGGTATCTGACAGATGAAGTTTTCTACCCTTTTTCATTGGCCATGTCTGTCTGTCTATCTGATGAGCTTTGTGTAATGATGTTTCTGATGATAAAGACTGCAACATTATCATATGAGAAACAGGATAAAAAGGGGACTGAGCGTCTGAACTGGTGAATTTAGAAAGGCTGAGAACAACAAGGACTGAGATTACAAAACCACAGGTTAAAGGATACATCCAGTTCCCTGGGCTGGCAACTAAAGATCCAGGATCAGGAACAAGGTGAGAGGTAGAAGGGATCCCCATGCCTACACATGGATGAGAACCCTGAGCCAACACAGGAAATAAGAAACATAGAAGAAAGATGGGGAAAAACCTCAGGACGTATGGGAGATACGACAGGGGAGATTAAAGACTATACAAGTTTACTGGGTCTCTGACAACTACCATGCTTAGAAAGACTATCCCATAAGTTGAAAGATGAGCTGGAGCAAGGTATCCAATCCACAGGTCTGACACTGAGACAGGAGTTAGAAATATCTTGTTCAGAGACACACGGACAACAGAAAGTGAACTTCACTGGAAGCCAGGCCTTGGGGGAAGCTTGGCCTTTTCACAGGCAGGACACTGAGGCTTCAGAGGTTGCCAGAGGAAGAGTAGGCCACATCACTCAAGGGACACTACTTGGAAGGGTTTCTGGAATGGCCCAAGGTGTGCTGTTCTTTAACGATCTTGAGTGCTCCATGGGGGAGGATTTCAAGACACTCAAGGTGATCACTATAGGAACAGTCACAGAGAGTTTCTGTAGATGGATCCAAACATCTACTTCACCTTTACGGACTGACATCCCTCTTGTATTGGCACAGGTCAGCCCAAGTCTCCCCCCACAGTCAGCCTGTTCCCGCCCTCCTCTGAGGAGCTCCAGGCCAACAAGGCCACACTGGTGTGTCTCTTGAATTCCTTCAACCCTGGTTCCAGGATAGTGAACTGGAAGGCCGATGGCACCACTATCACACAAGGCGTGCAGACCACACAGCCTTCCAGACAGAGCGACAACAAATATGTGGCCAGCAGCTACCTGGCCCTGACTGCCGACCAGTGGAGGTCTCACCAGAGATTCAGCTGCCAGGTCACACACGAGGCAGGCAATGTGGAGAAGAGTGTGGCCCCTTCAGAGTGTTCCTAGGACCCCGCCTTCAGCCTCTCCTCAGGGGGCTGAAGAAGAAGGACTCTGAGCAGGAGTCTCCTTTGCTACCCCACCTATTCCTGATCTTCTCTTAGAAACCATTACTGCTCAATAAACTGTCCCTTGTTGATCAAAAGTTCTACTTTGTCTCATTTATTTCATCGATTAATTCATTTTTCAACACACCACGGTTCTCCAGTAGGAAACTAGTTACCACTTGAACCACTGCATGGTGCATCAATCTGGAAATTGCTCAACTAAACATCTTTTACCCTAGATCTCCACTGTACCCCTGAGGCGCCTGCCTAACAACCCACACTAGGCATGTCTCACATGCTCCTCAATTGATATTTCCTCCAGAAGGAAGCATTCCCCTTTACTCAATGTTTCACATGTGCCATTGGTAACCAGTCACTGCTCTACTATGAAGGGTCATTACTCTGGGGTAGAAGGAGCTCCCATGTGACATGCCACCTCCCAGTTACCTCATCCTTCCCCCTCCTAAGGTGAGTTTCCTGAGCGGATAGGACTTGGACTCAGCACAGAACACTGTTCCTGCCATGGGGTACTGCTATGGGAAGAGAAGGGTAACCATTAAGAAAGAAGGTAGCCGGCCATAATACAGAAGAAGAGGGAAACTGACAGGATCTAAGGAGCACCATTTCGGGCTAGAGACAGAAATGTGGAGGGCAGAAGGCATTTGAGACCAAGAAATTGTCTTTGCAGAAAAAGAGGCTCCTCTTTCTGCTTTAATCTGAGGGATCTAGTCAGGAGATCACTTATCAGGCAAGAATTCCAAAGCTTCCCACCATCAAGGAATCATGGGAAGGCATGGAACACGGAACATGCAAGTGCATTTCTCAGGCTTTCACAATGAATGCCACCCAAGGGAAGACATACAAAAAGTCTAAGGTCCAGAAACAGTCAAGGTGAAGAAGCCCAGTATACCCACCATATGTTGACAATCTCCTTCACCTTTGAGCATTCTGTAACTGCCTGAAAGTAACCATTGTTTCACGCAGTTGCTCAAGGAAATATGAGGTAAGGTAGAGGCACACAGATGTGATCACTGTATATACAGATGGATGTGGATCAGATTATGATTCAACATTATTAGTACCATGAAGCTGTGATTTTATCCATTAAGAAGTCAACCACAAAAGCCAGTCCACAGGATAAGATCACTTATGACTGGATCATGGTTGCAGCCAGATGAGGATCAGTCTGCATCAAAAAGAAGGCATGAGTGAAATCAAGCAAAGGAGACAAGACACCAATCCAGGCACAGAATGGAGATCCATTGATTGTCTGAAAGAGGTTATATGATAGCGCCAGACACAAGGACTAGAGTTGGGGCCAGGTTAGACCAGGTCATGGCAGGGTGACTGGGTCAAAAGAGCTTCAGAAACAGTCCAGCGTTCAGGAAGTTGCAGACACAGACATAAATCCCACCAACCCAAGCTCACCCACTCTCATGTGACTGATATACCCCTATCTGTACCTTCAGGCTAAGGTCAAGACATACACTCTAAGGCCCCTGCCAGGGGTGACCTCCAACATGTACAGGCCCAAATACTCTTTCTCAGTGCTCTGGGATAGCACCATTCACTGATTGCAATCTCCATGCATTCAGCTTCTGAGCAACATGGTAGCTGCATTCAGCAGAGCTGACAAATAGCCAGGTCCAGGCATGGACAGGACTTGAAAGGAGAGGGAACACTTCAGTAACAGCAGTGCAGAGAAATAGATAGGGCCCTTCCATGTTCGTGATGAGACACAACCTCCAGACTCTCAATCAGAAAGCAGATGAGGGTTTCACATGTCCCAAGCACTTGTCTGACATCAGTTCACAAGTCTCAAAGCTCAGACCACACAGGACTACACCTCTGCTCCCGGGGTCCATTACCAGGATCCATTTGGTAATCAGGCACTGAGCCAAGACAAATTCCTCCTGAATTCATCATAAATTTCTACATTGGAAAATTTTCAACACAAACAAGAGAATATACAAAAGATGTCTACGGTGCCACCAACAGCTATGCAATTAATGAAATTTTTTGATATTTTAATATACCCCAATCAGAACGACTCCTCTTTTACTTGGTACTTTGAAGAGAGTTCCAGACATTGCTTCTGGTTTTTTGTTTGTTTGTTTGTTTTGCTTTGTTTTGTTTTATTTTTTTCATATCAGCAATTTAACTCAGAACCTTCACTTACCAAACAAGCAGCTGAAGCACTGAGCTAACTCCCCAGGTAACACTGCTTCTTTCCATCTGGAAATATTCCACTCTCTCCCTGGAATGCTAATGACATGACTATAATACGATTATCTAATGTGAGGGCAAATTATAAATAATAACTTAGTATGTAAATAATCCAGGTCTCCACAGATTTCTCACAAATGTTCAAAGACTCTTAGTTAGTAGGCTTTGTGGTGTTATTTCATTGTGAATGTCACTTTGTGTGTAGGAAGATGAAATGACATTTCACACTGTCTTTGCTGCAGCCTGATTTCCCCTGCTGAAATTCTCAGAACACTTTCTTAGTCCCTTGCCAGGTGTGTGCTCCAGAAACCAAGCTGCTGGTCCTGGGAATGACCAGGGTCACCGCACAGCCCTCAGACTCAAGGAACTGTCCCTGCATGCTTCCTTCTGCTTCTCCTTTTCCTTCTAAGTAGTTCTTCCATACAGAGGATGAAAAAGGAACATGGGAATTTTCAGGGAGGCCACTCACTTACTAGGACAAGGGGCTCTTCCAAGAGAAGCACCATGCACCTGAGGCATCTCCTAGTGAGGTTTCCTTACAGTCATGCAGGACACACAAGTCCAAGGAGGCTGCTCCCAGCACAGCTGCAGCTGAGGCTCAGGGAGGGGCAAGTACAGGAGAGGTTTTTGCACCAGTCTGTGTCACTGTGTAATGTGTTCGGTTCAGGAACCAGGGTGACCGTCCTAGGTAAGTGACTCCTTCTCCTTCTCTCTTTGTGCAACCCATGATTTGAGATAATTTTCTGCTGTTTTGTGAGCTGCTTCTGTGCTGAGTCTCAGCCTGGGTCAGACTTTCTCCCTGCATTTTGGCTGTGAATGCTGAACCCGGCTCTCCCTGTTCACAACTTGGTGCTCACATTAGCTGGTCATCAGCACTCCTTCCCTCTCAGCTCAGTAGAAGGGGCTGAACAGGTTGGCCAGCTAAGACTCATCTTCCTCTGTCAGTCTGTCTGTCTGTCTCACTGTCTGTCTGTCATTCAGTCGGTCTGGGTGTCTGTCTCAGTTGGTGGGTATCTCAGAAATGCAGGTTTCTACACTTCTTTGTTTAACATCTCTGTCTGGTTTTCTGCCTGATGAATTTTCTGCAAGGAGATTTCTGAGAGTGTACACTAAGACTTTATCACATGAAAAACAGAAAAAAGAGGGAAATGAAGTTGTAAAGATTGGTGAATTTAGAAAGACTTAGAACACAAAGGGCAGAGGTTTTGAAACCACAGGGTACAGGCTCCTTCTGGTTCCCCTGTGCTGGCAACTAAAGAGCCAGGATCAGGAACAAGGGATCCAAATTCTGCATGGGGATCAGTACTCTGAGCCTATCTGGAAATTGAGCAACTTAGAACACAGATGGGAGAGAGGTCTGGACCTAAGGGAGCAAAGAAGGAAGTTATGAAAGGAAAGGCTACAGTGGGGAAGTTTGCTTCTGGATCACTGTGAGATGCATTTGTCAGAAGAACCTGTCCCTGAGTTTACAGATGAGCAGATTCCAGGAATTCAATCTACAGAACTCTCTCTGTCTCTGTCTCTGTCTCTCTCTCTCTCTGTCTCTGTCTGTCTCTCTGTATCTCTGCCTCTTTCTGTCTCTGTCTCTCTGCCTCTGTCTGTCTGTCTGTCCCTCTCTCTCTCCATCTCTGTCTCTCTCTGTGACTCTCTCTGTCTCTGTCTCTCTGTCTTTCTCTCTCTCTGTCTGTCTCTCTCTCTCTCTCTCTCTCTCTCTCTCTCTCTCTCTCTCTCGGTATTCAGAATACAACCTTGCACTTGCCAGACACATCCCTCACGTTTAGAGGGAACTTAGGGACATCTTGTTCAGAGATGAGGTATTGGACAGGGGGAAACTGAACTGCATGAGACTCAGGGTCTAGGATGAAGTGCTATAAGCTAAAGGCAAAATTCTAGACTCAGACTCCAGAGACCAGAAAGGACATATCACGGATGCCCAGATGACAGCCAGGAAAATGAGGCTGCAGAGACTAGCAAAGAAAGGCAGGGGTCATGGCCATCTGAGACTGGCAACTTAGAAAGTGCTTCAGGAAAGGTCAAAGACTGGCTGCTATCTAAGGATCTCGGGTGGTCATTGGAAAAAGGGGTCAAGATAGACAAATAGTCTCACTAGATCAATCACAGAGAGTTTGTAGGTGGATTCAAATATCTACCTCACCTTTAATGACTCACATTCCTCTTGTATTGGCACAGGTCAGCCTAAGTCTGCCCCCTCGGTCAACCTGTTCCCGCCCTCCTCTGAGGAGCTCCAGGCCAACCAGGCCACACTGGTGTGTCTAATGGATTCCTTCTACCCCAGCGCCGTGACAGTGAACTGGAAGGCCGATGGCACCACTATCACACAAGGCGTGCAGACCACACAGCCTTCCAGACAGAGCAACAACAAATACGTGGCCAGCAGCTACCTGGCCCTGACTGCCGACCAGTGGAGGTCTCACCAGAGATTCAGCTGCCAGGTCACACACGAGGCAGGCAACGTGGAGAAGAGTGTGGCCCCTTCAGAGTGTTCCTAGGACCCTGCCTTCAGCCTCTCCTCAGGGGGCTGAAGAAGAAGGACTCTGAGCAAGAGTCTCCTTTGCTGCCCACCTACTCCTAACTTTCTCTCTGAACCCGTTATTGCTGAATAAACTATCCCTTGTCAATCAGAATTTCTCTTTTGTCTCATTTCTTTCATCTGTGACTTCATTTTCAAACACCTCATGGTTCTCCAGTAGGAAAGTGGGAACCACTTGAACCATTGCATGGTGCGTCACCCAGGAAAGTGTTCAACTAGACATTTCTTACCCTAAATCTCCACTGTACCCCTGAGGAATCTGCCTTACAACTGAAACAATGCATGTCTCATATATCCCACAATTCTCATCTCCTCCACAAAGTCCCAATCTCCTATCATGCAATATTTTCCCTGTGTCATTGGTAACCAGTAATGGTTCTAGTCTGAACACTCATTGTTCAGGGGTCGAGGCAGTTCCCCAGTGAGATGTCACCTCCCAGTCACCCCATCCATCCCATTCCTAAGGGGAGCTGCTAGGACTGGGAACCAGCACAATAAACTGCTCCTGCCATGTGATCCTGCTATGGGAAGGGAAATGAGACAAGCAAGAGGGAAGGTAGACAGCCATAGCACACAAGTAGAGAGAAATCAAGGGGATCTCAGGAGCCCTGTTTAAGGGCAGAGGCAGAAATGCAGAGCAAAGAAGGCATTTGAGCCCTGTTTAAGGGGAGAGGCCAAAGTGTGGGGGAAGAAGGCATTTGAGACCAAGAAAAGGATTGTGCAGAAAAAGAGGCTTCTCTTTCTGCTTTTATCTGAGGGGTCTAGTCAGGATCTCTTATCAGCCAAGGGTTCCAAACTATCTCATCACCAGGGAAACATGGGAAGGCATGAAAAATGGAACCTGCAAGTGCCTTTCTCAGGCTTACAATGAATGTCAGCTAAGTGTAGAAACACATAATTGAAACGTAGAGAAGCAGTCAGTAGAAGGAAGCCCAGTATGCCCACCATATGTTGACCATCTCCTTCACCTCTGTGCATTCTGTAACTGTCTGAAAGAGACCAGTGTTTCATGCAGCTGTTCAGGGTAATGTGAGCAGAGACCGGGACACACACAGGTGATCAGTGAATATCCAGATGAATGTGGATCAGGTGCAAGGTTAACAGTACCATGAGGGTGTGATTTCATCCATTAAGGAGTCGACCACAAAGGACAGTCTGCAGAATGAGATATTTTATGATTGGATCATGGTTGCAGCCAAGTGAAGATCAGTCTGCATAACAAGGAAGGCATGAGTGAAATCAGGCAAAGAACAAAAGACACCAATCTAGGCAATAAATAGACATCCATTTGTTATCTGAGAGAGACTGTGTGAGAGTAAGAGCCAGACACTAGGACTAGATTTGGGGCCAAGTTAGATTAGGACATGGCTGGGTGACTGGGTCAAAAGAGCTTCAGAAACAGTCCATCTTTCAGAAAGCTTAAAATGCAGGCTTCCAACCCACCAGGCCAAACTCATCCACTCTCATGTGACTGACACACCCCTATGTGTACCTTCAGCCTAAGGTTAAGACACACACTCTCAGGCCCCTGCTGAGGATGACCTCCTACATATACGGACGGAGTAATCTTTCTCAGTCCTCTGGGCTAGCACAGCTCTGTGCATTCAGCTTCTGCAATCTCTGTGCATTCAGGACTGCAATCTCTGTGCATTCAGCTTCTGACCAACATGGTAGCTGCATTCAGCAGAGCTTACGCCTAGCCAGGCCCATGCACAGACACGTCAGTAATAGCAAAGCAGAGAAATAGATAGGTCCCCTTCCACGTTCCGGATGGCCACAAGCTCACCACTGTCACCCTCTCATCAGAAAGCAGATGAGGGCTTCAAATGTCCCATAGAACTTGCCTGACACCAGTTCACAAGTATGAAAGCTCAGACCACACTGGACTACATCACTGCTCCTGGGGTCTATTACCAGGATCCATTCGGTAATCAGTTATTGACCCAAGACAAAGTTCCTCTTGAATTTATCATAAATATCTACACTGGAAACTTTTCAACACAACCAAGGGACAGGACAATACCAAAGAATCCAATGGTGCCTTCAACAGTTGTCATATTATTGAATCTTTTTTTTTTTTTGGTACATTAATTCACCCCCATCAGAATGCCTCCTCTGCTATTTGATACTTTGAAGAAAGTTCCAGACATCAATTCTTTGCACTTGTAAGAATTTCACTTCCTTCTTGGATAGATGACAGCATAACTATAAAATGATTGTCAAGCCTATGGACAAATTATCAATAGCAAGTTCATATATAAATACTACAGGTTGCCACAATTCCTTCACATGTCCTAAGAGTGTTCTTTAGTTGGATTTGCAGTGCTGTTTCTCTGTGGATGTAATTTTCTGGATAGGAAGATGGTATCATATTTCAAATTGTCTTTGCTGCCAGTGATCTAGCTGTCACCTGCTAAAATGGCCAGCCCACTCTCACAGTTCCTGGCCAGATAGGCTATCCAGAAAAAAAGCTTCTGGCCCTGGGAATCTCCAGGGCCACTCACAGCCCCCAGTCTCATTGAACTCTCCCTGCATGTTTCTCTCTGCTTCACTTTTTCTTTCAAATTAGTTCTGCCATAGAGAGAATGAAAATGGTACAGGTGAATTTCAGGGAGGCCATTCATTTACTTGGACAGGGGGCTCTTCCAACAGAGGCACCATGCACCTCAGTTATCTCACAGTGACTTTGCCCATACTCATGCAGGATACACAGGTCCAAGAGAGGCTGCTCCCAGCACAGCTGCAGATGGGGTAGTTGGGGGTGGGGGGGCAAGGCCAGGAGAGGTTTTTGCACCGGTCTGTAGCACAGTGTGGTGTGTTTGGCAGAGGAACCAAGCTGACCATCCTAGGTAAGTGGCTTTTTCTCCAGCTCTCTTGCTGCTTCCTCTCATTTGAGATAATTTCCAGCTCTTTTGTCAGCTGCTTCTGTACTGAGTCTCAGCCTGTGGTCAGATTTTCACGCAGCATTTTGTCTATGGATGCTGACCCCTTTTCTCCCTGTTTAGCCCTTAGCTGGTCATAAACACTCCTTCCCTCTCATTTCACATGAAGGGACTCAACAGGATGACCAAATAAGACTCATCTGCCTCTCTCTATCTCTCTGTCTGTCTGTCAGTTTCTCTCTATGTGTGTCCGTCAGTCTGTCTCAGTTGGTGGGTGTCTGAAAGATGCAGTTTTTTACTCTCTTTCATTGCTCCTGTCTGTCTCTCTGTCTGATGAGCTTTGTACAATGATCTTTCTGATGATGGAGACTGCATCTTTATCATATGAGAAACAGGAGAAAAAGGGTACTGAGCATCTGATCTGGTGAATTTAGAAAGACCTAGAACAACAAGGCCTGATATTACAAAATCACAGGTTCAGAGGATACATCCAGTTCCCTGTGCTGGCAATTAAATATCCAGGATCAGGGTCTTTAGGATCAGGATCAAAAAAGTGAGAGGTAGAAGTAATCCCCATGGCTACACATGGATGAGAGCTGTAAGCCAATACAGGAAATAAGAAACAGAAAGAAAGATAAAAAAGGAACGTAGGAGAAACCTCAGGACCTAAGGGAGATATGACAGGGGAGATTAAAAGCTACACAAGTTTGCTCGTGGGTTTCTGCACACTACACACTACACTGCTCAGAAAGACTAATCCATGACTTTAGAGATGAGCTGGATCCAGGTATTCAATCCACAGGTCTGACATTGAGAGAGAAGTTAGAAACATCTTGTTGAGGGAGACACACGGACAAGGCAAAGTGAACTTCACTGGAAGGGGAAGCATGTCCTTTTCACAGGCAGGACACTGAGGCTGCAGAGGCTGCCAAAGGAATAGGGGGCCACATCACTCAGGGAGGCGACTTGGAAGGTGATTCTGGGACGGCCCAAGCTGTGTTGCTCTTTAAAGATCTTGACTGCTCCATGGGGGAGGATTTCAAGATACTAAGATGATCACTATAGGAACAGTCATGGAGACTTTGTGCAGGTGGATTCAAACATTTAACTTCTGTTGACTCTCATCCTTCTTGTATTGGCACAGGTCAGCCTAAGTCTGCCCCCTCGGTCACCCTGTTCCCGCCCTCCTCTGAGGAGCTCCAGGCCAACCAGGCCACACTGGTGTGTCTAATGGATTCCTTCTACCCCGGCGCCGTGACAGTGAACTGGAAGGCCGATGGCACCACTATCACCCAAGGCGTGCAGACCACACAGCCTTCCAGACAGAGCGACAACAAATATGTGGCCAGCAGCTACCTGGCCCTGACTGCCGACCAGTGGAGGTCTCACCAGAGATTCAGCTGCCAGGTCACACACGAGGCAGGCAATGTGGAGAAGAGTGTGGCCCCTTCAGAGTGTTCCTAGGACCCTGCCTTCAGCCTCTCCTCAGGGGGCTGAAGAAGAAGGACTCTGAGCAAGAGTCTCCTTTGCTACCCCACCTATTCCTGACTTGTTCTTTGAACCCATTATTGTTCAATAAACTATCCCTTGTCGATTAGAAGTTCTGTTTTGTCTCATTTCTTTCATTCATGACTTCATTTTTAAACACCTCAAAGTTCTCCAGTAGGACAGTGGGTACCACTTGAACCATTGCATGGTGCATCACTCTAGAAAATGCTCAGCTAGACATCCCCTATCCTAAATCTCCACTGTACTCCTGAGACATCTGCCTTGCAACTCACACCAGGCATTTCTCATATACTTTTCCATTCTTCTCTCCTCTATGAGAAGCCAATCTCCTACTCTGCAATGTTTCCCATGTGCCATCAGTAACCAGTCACAGCTCTACTCTTATGGTCATGCTCTGGGACAGGATCTGTTCCTTGTGAGATGTCACCTCCCAGTCATGGCTCCCTACGATTTGTCAAGTAAGTTCCCTCAGCTGGTAGGACTGGGATCCAACACAGTGAACTGCTCCTGCCTTGTGGCCTTGCTATGGAAGGAAAGGGGGACCAGCAGGAGGAAAGGTAGCTGGCCATAATACAGAAGAAGAGGGAAATTAAGAGGGTCTCAGAAGCCACATTTCAGGCAAGAGGCTGAAATGTGGAGGGAAGAAGGCATTTGAGATCAAGAAAAGCATTTTGCAGAAAAAGAGGCTTCTCTGTCTGCTTTAATCTGAGAGATCTAGTCAGGAGATCACTTATCAGCCAAAGGGTCCAAAGTTTCCTATCACCAGAGAATCATGGGAAGGCATGAAAAATGGAATCTATAAGTGCATTTCTCAGGTTTTCACAATGAATGCCAGCTAAGGGAAGAAACACAGTAATTCTGAGGTTGAGAAGCAGTCAGAATGATGAAGCCCAGCATGCCCACTGTGTGTTGACTGTCTTCTTCAGCACTGGACATTCTGTACTTGTCTGATTTCTTTCATCGGTGACTTCATTAACAAACACCTCACGGTTCTCCAGTAGGAAAGTGCATAGAGACCAGTGTTTCATGCAGCTGTTTAGGGAAATGTGAGCACAGGTAGAGGCACACAGAGGTGATCACTGTATGTCCAGATGGATGTGAATGTGCATTTGATTTAAGGTTGCCATGAGGCTGTGATTTCATCCATTAAGAAGCCGACCACTAAAGCCAGTCCACAGACTGAGATACTTAATGATTGGATCATGGCTACCACCAGGTGAGGATGAGCCTGCATGACAAGGAAGGAATGGGTAAAATTGGGCAAAGGAGAAAAGACATCAATCTAGGCATGGAATGGACATCCATTGATTGTCTGAGAGAGGCTGTGTGAGAGTTAGGGCCAGACACAAGGACTAGAGCTAGGGCCAGGTTAGACTAGATGATGGCAGTGTGACTGTGTCAAGAGAGCTTCAGAAACAGTCCAGCTTTCAGGAAGCTGCAGACACAGACCTCAATCCCACCAGGCCAAACTCACCCACTCCCATGTGACTGACACACCCCTACGTGTACCTTCAGCCTAAGGTCAAGGCACACACTCTCAGGCCCCTGTCGGAGGTGACCTCCTACACATACAGGCCGGAGTACTCTTTCTCAGTTCTCTGGGCTAGCAGAGCTCACTGACTGAAATCTCTGTGCATTCATTTCAGAGCAACATGATAGCTGCATTCAGCAGAGCTGACAAATAGCCAGGCCCAGGCATGGACAGGACTTGAAAGGAGAGAGAACACTTCAGTAATAGCAGAGCAGAGAAATAGATAGGGCCCTTCCATGTTTGTGATGGCCATGAACCACAACCTCCAGCCTCTCAATCAGAAATCAGATGAGGGATTCAAATGTCCCAAGCACTTGTCTGACACCAGGTCCCAAGTCTGAAAGCTCAGACCATGCAGAACCACACCATGCTCCCAGGGTCGCTACCAGGATCCATTCGGCTATCAGGTACTGACACACGACAAAGTTCCTCTTGCATTTACCATAAATTTCCTGCACTGGAAAATTTTCAGCACAAACAAGAGACAGGGAAATACCAAAGAATTCAATGGTGCCATCTACAGCTGTCAAATTAATGAATTTTTTTGGTATTTTAATTCGTCCACATCAGAATGTCACCTCTTTTACTTGATACTTTGAAGAAAGTTCCAGTTATCACTTCTTTTCACTTGGAAATATTCCACTTCCTTCTCAGAAAGATGACAGCATAACTCGAACATGATTATCAAACCTAAGGACAAATTATCAATAATAACTTAATATATAAACAGTCCAGGTCTCCACAAATCCCTCACATGTCCTAAGAGTTTTCGTTACTTGGGTTTGCAGTGTTGTTTCTCTGTGGATGTACCTCTCCAAGTAGAAAGATGAAATGACATTTCAAATTGTGCTTGCTGCAGGTATTCTTGGCCTGATGTCACCTGCTAGAGTTCCCAGTCTGTTTTCTCAGTTCCTTGCCAGGTAGGCTTTCCTGATACCAAGCTGCTGGTCCTGGGAATGTCCAGGGTCACTGCAAAGCCCCCAGCCTCCATGAACTCTCCCTCCCTGGTTCTCTCTGCTTCTCCTTCTCCTTCAAGTTAATTCTTCCATAGAATTTCCATGAGGCATTCATTGGCTAGATGAGGGGGCTCTTCCAACAGAGGCACCATGCACCTGAGTTATCTCACAGTGACTTTCCCTATGGTCATGCAGCACACACAGGACCAAGCAAGGTTGCTCGCAGCACAGCTGCAGCTGGGGATCAGGGAGGGGCAAGGCTAGAAGAGGTTTTTGCACCAGTCTGTGTCACAGTGTGATATACATTCGGTGGAGGGACCACGGTTACCGTCCTAGGTAAGTTATGTCTTTTCCTTTCTCTTTGTGCAACCCATGATTTGAGATAATTTTCTGCTGTTTTGTGTACTTCTTTTGTTCTGAGTCCCAGCCTGGGTTCACACTTTCTCCCAGCATTTTGGCTATTGGTCCTGACCTCTTCTTTCTCTGCTTAGTCCTTCATGCTTGCCTTAGCTGGTCATTAGCAATCCTTTTTTTTCTAACCTGTGAGGTAAGGATTAAACAGAATGACTGACAAGGACTCATTTTTCTATCACTGTCTTTGTGTCTGTGTGTGTCTGTTTCTATCCATCTCTCTTCCTGCCTGCCTGTCTGTCTGTCAGTCTGTCCAACTCCATGGAGAGGTATCTCAAAAGTGCATTTTTCTATCTTCCTTCATTTGCCGTCTGTCTGTCTGTCTGATGAGTTTTGTTGTATGTATACTGAGGTCTTATTACACAAAAAATGGGTTAAAAGTAACACATGTTTGTGAAACCTGGTGAATTTAGAAAGACCAAGAGTACTAAGGGCTGTGAGTAGGAAAGGACAGGATAGAAGTCCAAGCCAGTTCCCAGTGCTGGCAGCTAAGGATCCAACATCAGGAGCAAGGTGAGAGGTAGAAGTGATCCCCAATCTCCAAAGGGATCAGAACTCTGATCCAACATGGAAATTGAGAAACTTAGAGAAAAGAAGGGAGAAATCTCTGGACCTAAGGGAGCCAAGACAGGGGTGATTAAAATCTATAGTTATGAAGTGAGCTCCTCCGTCTCTGTGAGATGCACTTCTCAGAAGAACCAGTCCCCAAGTTTACAGATGAGCAGGTGCAAGGTACTCAATCCATAAGTCTGACATTTAGGCCACAGTTAGAGACATCCTGTTCAGAGAAGGGAAAAGAGAACTGCAGTGGAGGCCTCACATGGGGTGAAGCCCTGGGAATCAAGGGCAAGATTCTAGACTCAGACTCCACAGAACAGAGGGGACACATCACAGCCTGCACTTTTGACAGTCAGGATTCTGAGGCTGCAAAGACTACCTAAAGGAAAAGAGTGGGTCTGGTCACCTGAGAGAAGCAACTTAGAAAAAGTTTCAGGAAAGGTCAAAGACTGGCTGCTATCTAAGGATCTCGGGTGGTCAGTGGAGGAAGGTGTCAAGATAGACAAATGATCTCAATAGGTCAGAGAGTTTCTGTAGATGGATCCAGACATCTACTTCACCTTTGATGGCTCACATCCCTCTTGTATTGGCACAGGTCAGCCCAAGTCTCCCCCCACAGTCAGCCTGTTCCCGCCCTCCTCTGAGGAGCTCCAGGCCAACAAGGCCACGCTGGTGTGTCTCTTGAATTCCTTCTACCCCGGCTCTGCGACAGTGAACTGGAAGGCCGATGGCACCACTATCACACAAGGCGTGCAGACCACACAGCCTTCCAGACAGAGCGACAACAAATACATGGCCAGCAGCTACCTGGCCCTGACTGCCGACCAGTGGAGGTCTCACCAGAGATTCAGCTGCCAGGTCACACACGAGGCAGGCAATGTGGAGAAGAGTGTGGCCCCTTCAGAGTGTTCCTAGGACCCCGCCTTCAGCCTCTCCTCAGGGGGCTGAAGCAAGAGTCTCCTTTGCTGCCCCACCTAC
>PVLA01015300.1:0-25997 GCA_004027455.1 Hydrochoerus hydrochaeris | reverse complement strand
TGTTGTTGTTTTGGGGATTGTGGTCATTTTTATCTCTGTCTAGTATGTCCTTCAGTACTCTTTCTAGGGTTGGTTTGGTGGACATGAATTTCCTCAGTTGTTCTTTGTCATGGAAGTATCTTGTTTCTCCATTAAATTTGAATGAAAATTTTGCTGGGTATATCAGTCTGGGTTGAAGATTGTTTTCTTTCAGGGTTGAAATACCTCACTCCCAGCTCTTCTTGACTTGAGGGTTTGTGCTGAAAACTTTGCCATCATTCTAATGGGCTTTCCCTGATAGGTGAGTTGTGTCTTTTCTCTGACAGCTTTTAATATTCTGTTTTTATGCTGTATGTCTGAGATCTTAATTATTATGTGTCTGGGTGTGGATTTATGTTGGTTGTGACTGTTTGGTGTTCTTTATGCCTCACTGATATGCATATCAGATTCTTTCCCCATGTTTAGGAAATTTTCTGCTATTATTTCTGTAAATACTTTATGTCATTTGCCTGGACTCCTGTATCTTTCCTAACACCCATTATTCTTATATTTTTGCTCTTGGCATCATCATGAAGCTTCTAGATTGTCATTTCATGCTGCTTTGTTATTTTTAAAAGTTCTATCCTTTCCTGATCACTAAGTGTGATCCTGTCCTCAAGATCAGAAATCCTATCCTCAGCCTTCTTTAGGCAGTTTTGCATGCTTTCAATAGAATTTTTTGTTTCTTGGATGTCTCTTTGAGTTTGTTTCCTGAATTCTGCTTGTTTTCTATATGTTCATTCAAAGTTTCAATCACTTTCCCATGCTCATGTACTTTTTTCTCTAGTTCTTCTTTAGTTGCATTCAACAACTCATTTACTAAAGTTGTTATTCCTATCTTTACATGGGAAAGTACTTCTAGTTTGATTTCCTTTATAGCCTGATGCAGTTGTTTTTTTATTTCACTTGCTATCTTTTCAGAGATTCCTGTTGTGTTGCTTTTGGGGTCCTCTATTTCAATGTCTCCTATACTTGCTTCTGGTGAACTATATGTTTGAGACTGCATTTTGCTTTTTTGTTTTTTCATTTTCACTCTGCCTGGTGTTTTCTATGTGTAGGAGGGGATCACACACACTCTTTTCAGACACACCAAAGTCTTATATTTAGTTGGATGGGTTTTTACTACTGGCCCTATTTATCCCCTGTACACCTCTATTTTAGGGGTATACTCACCACACTGATACAGTTAATCCGTTACAGTCCAAAGTTCGCCACCTGGGAGCAAAGTTCCAAATTTTCTCACACTAACTGGAGCCTGCTAATATCTTCTGATGTTCCTGGTGGCAGGGCAGGCCCTCGGGGTAGGTTCCAGGCAGCCTACCCCTGAGGCAGGTTTCTGCTTAGTTCCTGTTGGCAAGGTGGGCCCTGGGTGGTGCTTTGGGGCAGCCTTGCCCTGAAGTGGGCTTGAGCTGAGTTCCCTGTGGCAGGGCGGGCCCTGGGTGTTGGTTTGGAGCAGCCTTTCCCTGAGGTGGGCTTGCGCTGAGTTCCCAGTGGCAGGGCAGGCCCTTGGTGGTGGTTAGGGCAGCCTTGCCCTGAGGTGGGCTTGTGCTGAGATCTATTTAGGTCATTTTTATCTCTATCTCATATGTCTCTCAATACCCTTTCTAGGGTTGGTCTGGCGGAAGTAAATTTCTTTAGTTGTTCTCTGTCATTAAAGTATCCTGTTTCTCCATTAAATTTGAAAGACAGTTTTGCTGAGTACATCAATATGTGTTGAAAGTTGTTTTCTTTTAGGTCTTGAAATCCTTCACTCCAAGCTCATCTTAACCTGAAGGTTTGTGCTGAAAAGTCTGCCATGTTTCTAACAGGCTTTCCTTGATAGGTGAGTTGTGTCTTTTCTCTAACAGCTTTTAGTATTCTGTTTTTATGCTGCATGTTTGGCATCTTAATTATTACATGTCTGGGTGTAGATTTATGTTGGTTGTTTTTGCTTGGGATTCTATTAGTGTCACTTACCTGCATATCAGATTTTTCCCCGTGTTTGGGAAGTTTTCTGCTACTACTTCTGTGAATAGTTTATGTCATTTGCATTGACTCCTGCATCTTTACTGATGCCTGTTTGTCTTATATTGTTTCTCTTGGCATCATCTTAAAGCTGCTGTATTGTCATTTCATGCTACTATGTCATTTTTAAATGTTCTAGCCTTTCATGATCATTAATTGCAATCCTGTCCCCAAGGTCTGAAATTCTGTCCTTAGCTGAATTTAAATGGTTTTGCCAGCTTTCAGTAGAATTTTTTCTTTCTTGGATGTCTCTTTGAGTTTGTTTCATGAATTCTGCTTGTTTTCTCTATTGTTCATTTAAGGTTTCAATCATTTTCCCATGCTCTATATTTTTTCATTTATTTCTTTTCTAGCTGTACTGAGCAACTCTTTTACTAAGGTTCTTATTTCTGTTGTTAAATAAGAGATTACTTCTAATTTGATTTCCTCTATAGCCTCATGGAGTTGTTGTTTTATTTCACTTCCTGTCTTTTCAGAGATTTCTAGTGTGTTACTTTTGAAGTCCTCTATTTCAGTGTCTCCTATACTTGCTCCAGTGCACTACATGTTTGAGGTTACATATTACTTTTTCATTTTGCCATTTTGCCCTTTCAGGTTAATATTTGGTCCTCAATCCCACTAGTGTTGACTGTTGGTAGTGTGTATATTGGGGTCCTATTGTAAGGTTGATGTTTGTCCAGTTGCTGGGTCCCACAATGAAGAGGTGGGCCAGTCACCTGAATTCCCCTTGCAGGGCCTTTTGGATGAGTCCTGTGTTCTTCCTAGGCTGACAAGCCTAGGTGTACTGATGGAAATCAACCCCTAGTTCCTGCTGTTATTATGTCTTCAGGTTGTTCATAGTCTCCCAATCTCCCTGTTTATAACATTTGTCTCAGCTGGGACCCTACTGTGTCTCTGGGTGTCCCACAGGCCCCCTTAATATTCTCCAGGTTGGGGGAGGCCTTATTGGCACCCTCCTCAACCTGCCTGATATTCTTTGTGTGGAGGAAGGACTTACCCACCCACTTGCCAAGCTTGCCTATGGCCTACTTCTGGAGGAGGGCTTTGCTATTGCTCCTGTTTACCCACTGAAGGTGGCAAACTCTATTCCTATTTTATGGGCAAAATCACCTTACTGATGGAAGCATGCTCAGTTCTTCTGTTTGGATGAGGGATAACTGAGTCTCCCCTTGATACTGCATGGTTAATCCACTGCAGTCCAAGGTTCTGGGGGTGGTGGTGTGGGAGCTGAAGATCAACAGCAACAACATGTCCAGGAGGATTGGGGTTCACGATGGCAGCAGTGGGACTGCGGGTGTATGCATCACAGGCTGGAGTTCCTAGGTCGTGCGTGGGTGACCAGGACTGTGGAGACATGGGAGGGTCCTGGTTATAGCATGGCCCACCTGCACCACTGACTGGAGTTCCCAGGTCCTGAGAGGTGGTCTGGGATAGTGGGAGTCACGGGAGGGGCCTGGCCCTGATGCAGCTCCATTCACACCTCTGGCTGGAGTTCCCAGTTCCCGAGAGGTGGTCTGCTGGGATGGTGGGCGTCATGCCAGGGTTTCAGGTCTAACATGGCCCCATGCATGCTGCTGGCTGGAGTTCCTGTGTCCCACAAGGTGGTCTGCTGGGTCAGCAGGAGTCAAGGGAGGGGCCGGGGTCTAATCCAGCACCTTGAGTGCTGCTGGCTAGAATTCCTGGGCCCCTCAAGGTGGTCTGCTGGAACGACGGGAGTTGCTGGAGGGGCCCAGATCTAATCTAGCCCTGTTCGTGCCTCTGGCTGGAGTTCCCAGGTCCTGCGAGGTGGTCTGCTGGGTTGGCAGGAGTTGCAGGCTCGGGTCTAATCCGGCTCCATGCGCACTGCTGGCTGGATTTCCTGGGTCCTGTGAGGTGGTCTTCTGGGACAGCGGGAGTCATGGGAGGGGCCTGGATCTAATCCGGCCCCATGCGTGCTGCTGGCTGGAGTTCCTGGGTCCTGCAAGGTGGTTCGCTGGGCTGGCAGGAGTCACAGGAGGGGCCTGGGTCTAGCCTAGCCTTGTGCGCACCACTGGCTGAAGTTCCCGGTCCCGTGAGGTGGTCTCTATTATCTTCTTTTGAAGTCCTATATAGTCTCCAATGTTTTGTTTTTATTGATTCTGTTCTGTACTATTCTGTTCAATTTTATTATGCCTGATGATATGGGCAATTCTATTGAAGATAACAAGAGACATGATGGTAACCGTTGTTGAACACCTTGTATTTGGTTTTAAATCATGTATTATGGCCATCCTTTTGTTTTAACTGACTCCATTTTGTTTTCACTCATTTGGTTTTATTATCTTCAAAATAAATTAAAAGAAAAGAAAAATGCAATAGGGATAAAAAGGCAGCCAACATAAGTTAACATAGTATCAAGCTAGTTTCTACACTAAGAACTAGAGTTTAACTCCACTGGGGAGATCCTGAGAGCGTAACACATGTGTCAGAGGTACCCCATTCCCTGAGGGACACTAATTCCTTTATGGTGAGTGGGTAGCAGAAAAGACTGCAGGAGCAATGGAAATTCTTTAGACAACACATTCAGTACTGGCAGAAGTCAGACCAGTGTACGCTAAAACGATAAAGGCAAGGGTACTTCAAGGTTGGGTGATCTGGCAACTTGGCAATATCATCAAGATTCTCTAGCCAGGTGTGGTGGCAGAGGCCTGTAATCCTAGCATTCTGGGAGACTGAGGTAGAAGGACTGTAGTTTTGAGCCTATCTTGGTGAATTTAACGAGACCCTGTTTCAAAATAAAAAAATGTTTACAGTGGATTGAGGCATAGGAATATCTCTGAACCAATGACTTTATCACATTGTTTAAACCCATCAGTATGTACCCCCAGAGGTAAGGATCTCTTCCAAAGGCATATAGAAAAACAGGATATATGAAAAAGGAGAGGATAGGATGGATGCTGAGTAGTTAAACCACAAATATATAGAGATACATGTACAATGATGTTAACTACAACCTTCTTTGTAATAGCAAAAAAATCTAGGAATATCTGAAATGTGCATCAGTGAAAAATGACATAGCCAAACAAATTATGGTACATTGTTACTGTGTGTATAAAGTTACAGTAGATCTTTATGTTTGGACATAGATGGTGGTACAAAACATTTATCTATGTATATTAGTATATTTTTATGTATTAATTGGAAAGGTATATGCAAGTCAGTGTAAAGCAAATCACTCTTACAAATTAATGCAAACAAACAAGCCCATTGAACATTTTTAGTGACAGATATTTGGATAGCTGAGGCAGGAGGACCACTTGAGTCCAGGAGTTTGAGACCAGTCTGGACAACATAGTGAGACCTTATCTAAAAAAAAAGCCAAACATATCCAAGTAAACCATACCTGAATTTCTGTACCCCATAAAGCTGTGAAGTGATAATGATTTGTTGTCTTTGGGGGAAAAAAGATTGATGTAATTGTTATGAAAAGAAATAGATAATAAATGACCTAACAGGAAAAGCACAGCTATAAAGAACAGTACAATATGGTTCTTTTTAAGTATAGGTGGAAACTTTCCAAATAAATTTAGAAACAGAGGAGAACTTTGATTTAGAAGCTTACAATAAAATTCTTTTACAACTTCCACACATTCTGGGTTGCAAACCACTTAGCAGAAGTTGTAGTTTCCCATCAGTCATAGTGGGCATTCTATATCCCAAAGAAGACTCTGTATGAGAAGACAAAGTAACTTACTAGGTAGAGATCGGTTTCACATTTGAGAACACTTCATAAGTATCCCTAACCTCAGCCTCTTTCATTTTTCAGATTTAGCTTAGGTAAGATCAGTTTTTAAAAATTTAAATCATCAATAGCATTTCCCCTCCACTAAGTCTATGTTTACCAGAATGATTGAGAACCAAAGTTGCAGAAGAATGGAGTTAAAACTATAGAGGCAATCTTCAAACTGAGGTTATACATTTAAAAGCTTTCCAGTGGGCACATGGCCATAAATAGTTTGGAGGAATCAATCAACTCAGCTTTCACATTTATGCAGTCTCTCCCACAAATGAGCTTCCTGAGATGAGCATGTTCTAGTCCAATTGTGCTGTTATTACAGAATATCTCACACTGGGTAATTTATAAGGAATAAAAGTACATTTTAATAGTTCTGGAGTCTGGGAAGTCTAAGATAAATGTGGTGGCAGGTTCAGTGTTTGTTGAAGGTTTCTTCCTCATTCTGTGTCTCCCTGCTGCATCCTCACCTGACCAAGGAGGAAGACACAAATGTTGTCTAAAGAAGAGATGGGTGGTGTCCCATCGCTGGTACAAAATATTCAATACCTACAACTTACAGGAGGAGAGGTTTATTTTGGCTCACAGTTTCAGTCCATGACTGGCTGGCTCCAAGGCAGAAACAGGATGGCAAAGGGGCCTGGCAGGGCAAAAAATGCTCACTTGACCCATGGCAGCCAGGAAGCAGGGAGAGAAGGAAGAAGCCAGAAATAAGAATACATCTTTAGGTCACACCACCCACCCATCCAGCGATCCACCACCAACCAGGTGCCACCTCCTAACACCGCCAAACTCAACAATGGATAATTCCAATGATGAGTACAGCTTATGATCCAATCACTCTCCAAACCTATGAGAATTTATTTTAAATCTATACCATTACAGAAGGCAAAAGGCATTAGTGTTCCTTTCAACTTCTTCTACAAGAGCATTAATCACCTCCCCAAAGGCCTCACCTCTTCATACCATCTCCTTGGGATTTAAGTTCCAAGAGTTGTGTTTTGTAGGGACACATACATTGAAAACACAGTAGGAATGTCACTTGGTCTTCTTTCCTATCATTCCCTTCACAAGTATCCTTTTCCATGTTTCAAAGGCAAGAATATTTCTTTGGGTTCCCAAAACTTATTGTGTCTTCTTATCCTAGAGTGTGAAAAACAGCTAGTTTAAAATCTATATTTGCAAATTTCATTTACTCAAATCACTACAAACTTCCAGAAATCTCTTCTCTTATACATATTTTACATAGTACTCCTATAAGTACTTCAAGTAAGTAGTATAAGTAAGTACTGTAATGCAAAGTTGTATGACTTGGGGAAGGAATTTGGGGAATTAATGACAAACAATTTTCATTTAGCAATCCCACTTGTCAGTTCTGCCAACTGTTGTAAGACAACACATTGCTTCGGTGAGTAAGTCCCATAAGACTGTTGCTGAATGCTGATATGAAATTACTCTTATAATGTTAGTCATTTACAAACAAATCCAGACCAAAAAACCCAAACCAAGCAAAACAAAAATGCAAAAAATATCCCTCATTTTTCAAATGAGGAAAGTAAGGGTATCAGTGAAAAGGTAATACCAATGTTGGTTTAGAAACCTTACATGCATAAGATTTTTTCTCTTGAAAATACTGATTCTGTGTACACTACAGTTCATTCTTTTCATAAATATTTACTGAATACCCCTTATTTAGCAAGTGCTGTTTAGATTCTCGGTAAAAAAAAATGAGCAGTGATAAAAAAATGAACAAAAATCTATGGTCTCATGGAAATATTGAGATAAGAGACAAATTAAATAAATGAATAGTACATAGTATATTAGAACATCATAAGTGCATCGAACAAAAAAGGAAGGACAGGAAATTCAAGGGAACATTGAGAATTTTTATAGTATTTTTATACTATTCAAAGTATAGTACAGAATTTTTAAAGTATTCAAAGCTGGCTCCTCTTTGAAGATGACATTTTTGCAACACTAGAAGGACAGCAGGGTGGAAGACTTAGAGATACTCAGGAGAAAGTGTGTTAAACATAGGGGAAGCATATGCAAAGGTCTTAAAGCTAAGTATGCTAGGCCTGTTCCAGGAACAGTGGGGAGGTCAACGTGGGGAGCAGTATTAAGCAGTGCTAGACCTTGTAGAGCTTTACAGATTACTAGCAGGAATTGTTACTTTTATTTTGGGTGAATTGCTTTGTATAGTACAGAATGTGACTTCTGTTAAGAGGCACACTAGCCACTGTATTGGGAATAGACATAAAGAAGCAAAGGCAGAAAGAAAAATTCCAGGAAGGTGATTGCTACAGTAGTTTAGAAAGGGAATGTGGTGTGTAATCTAAGATAGTAGCTAAGGAGGTAATAAGAAGATATGAGTTACTGGATGTCCTTTGAAGGTCACACCTGAAAGATAGAATATATGCAGAATGTGAGAGTGAATTGTCCTATATCTTAGAGAAACTAAATTTGTAGTTTAAAACTTACCAACAAAACAAAACAAAACTTTCCTAAAAAGGAAACTCCATACTGATATGACTTCACATATAAGTTCTACCATATAAGTTTATGGGAGAAATCACACCAGTCTTAACAGAACTTTGTCAAATATGATGTGAATGAGTGCCATGATTTATTTTGTGTTGCAGTAATCACCCTGATTCTAAACTGTGAAAAAGGCAGTCCAGAGAAGAAATTTACATACACATCCTTCATGAATATGGATGTGAAATAATTCTTAACAAAATACTAGTAGGCTGAATTCAACAATATATCAAAAGGAGAATATTCAATTACTAAATAAAGCTTATGTCAAAGATAAAAGGCTTTTTAACATTTAAAGATCAATTTATATTATTTATCATATTAACAGAATAAAGGAGAAAAACTATGTAATAATTTAAATAGATGTAGAAAAAGATTCAACACTCACTTATCATACAAACTCTTAGTAAAGAATAAATAGAAAATTCTTCAACCCAGTAAAGGGCATCTTTTAAAAATCTGCAACCAACTTCACATTTAATGATAAAAGCCTGAGTGTTTTGTCCTTAAGACTATTAAAAGACAAGGTTTCTCTCTATCATCACTTTTATTCATATTGTACACAAGATACTAATGAATTAAGTAAAGTAAAATGAAAAATAAAAAGGAGTAAAAAGCAGAGCAATTAGAAAAGGCAGATTTGTCTGTATTTGCTGGTGATGTTTACTTATATACAAAAGCCAGAAGAATCTACAAAACAAATGCGAATTTGTAAGTGAATTAAGTAAACTCACAGGATAAGGTTAGTATGAAAAATCAATTAAGGCCACAAATAATTGGAAAATGAAATCTTAAAAACTGATTTTTATGACATCAAAAATCATGAAATATTCCAACATAGAACATAATGAAAAGCATAACGTGTAACTCAGAACATATAACCTGTAACATATGTTCTTTATAACATGCTGTATGTTCTGTTGCATATAGCTACATTTTTAGACAATATAAGACTATAACAAACTTCTAAATCTTCTACACAAAAAAATAAAGCATTGCTGAGAGAAATTCAAGAAGATTAAATAAATATAATGGTACACTGTTAATGCATGTATCTAGATGACCCCCTCAAAGCCTCATGTGCTTGTAGGTGGGTCTTTTGGGAGGTGGCTGGGTTAGGGTGTGTGAATATGGATTGAGGATGTGTTGATAACTAAATTGGTTTAGCATAATTCTGGATATGGATAGCGGAAAGGCCCACCCTGGGTGTGGGTGGCACCATCCAATAGGCTTTTAGCATGGGGGTAAAAGAGAAATGAAGCCTTACTGCTGCTGTTTTGTTGCTTGCTACTTTCTGCCTGCTCTGCCGTGGACTGCTTCTCTTCTGCTATGCTTCTATATGGATTGAGAACTCTACACACTTTAACTGAAATACACCTTTCCTCCTTCAACTAATGAGTATTGGATACTGTGTCTCAGCAATGAGAAAAGTAACTAAGACATATAGTATTTCATAGTTGACTGTAAAATTAAATTATTATTAAGATGTCAAATTTCTAAAAGTTGATCAAGAGAGATAATACAATTCCAATCAAACTCTGCATAAAATTTTTGTAGAAATTGATGAGCTGCATCTTAAATTATATTTAAAAAATCAAGGAACATATAATAGCTAAAACAATTTTGAAAAAAAGGAACAAAGTTAAGAAGTTACACTATCTGAGTTTATGATTTACTATAATGCTACAGCTATCAAGATAATATGATACTGATACAGTGACTGGAAAATACATTGATGTAACACAATAGACCCTAGGAATTGATCTCCTCTATTATAGCATAATTGTCATCTGAGTTTTTAAATAATGACACTAAATGAATCCAACCAGAAAAGAATAATCTTTTTGACAAATGGAGATGGAATAATTGGATAATAATATGAGAAAAAATAACATCAGTTTTTATCTAGTTATCCACAAAAAATTAATTTGAAATTGATTCTAGGGCTCATATAGAAATAAAAGCCCTTAAACTTCAGAAAACATATACCTGACAAATTACTGCTGTCCAGGATAAAGAGCTCCTGATATTTAATAATAAAATCCATATATATATTTTTTCATAAACACTTCACAGAAGAACATACACTAATGGCCAAAAGGCACATGAAAATATACTCAACATGATTATTCATCAAAAATGAAAATTTATAAAAGGATGAAATATATACATCCACTAGTATGATTTAAATTAAAAAGACTGACAAAACCAGATGTTGGAAATGATCTGGGGCAGTTGGAATTCTCATATGTTGCTGCTGCTGTTGTGACTGAAAGATTGTGCAACCTGTTTATCAAAAAGTCTGGCAACATCTTATTAAACTGAATACACACCTGCCCAGTGATCCAGCAATTCCACTTGGCTGTTACCCAAGTGAAATAAAAATATATGTCCACAAAAAGACTTATACACAAAGGCTCATGATACTTTCGTTTTTAATAGTCAAAACAAGAAATTATCCAAAAGTACACCGATAAGGGAATGCATAAGCAAACTATTCACTCATATAATGGAATGCAACTCAGCAATAGAAGGATTTAGCTGTCAGTAAACACTACAAAATGCATGAATCTCAAAAGCATTATGCTGACTAAAATAAGCTTCATATAAAAGAGTATAAATCATATGATTCCATTTATATAAATTTGTCAACTGGACAAAGATGATTTATAGTGGACAACAATCACAACAGTGCTTTCCTGTTGTAGGAGAGAGTGTGAGACAGGGCAGAATGTTATATAGGGGAGGGTTTATCCAGGAAAGATAAAAGAAAAAAATTTTATATGGTGATTGCAATTTTTTATTTATTGCTGTGGGTTTGCATTTGTCAAAGCTCAGTGGATATACACCTAACATTTGTGCGTGTCATTGTAGGTACATTATGCACCACAAGAAAATCTTCAGACAAAACCAAACTCTAATTGGTAATATGCATGCTGAAGTACATGAAGGGAACATACAGATGCCTTCATTTTACTTTGAAATGCATCAAAAAATAAGATGGATTTATACATGTGACAAAGTAAGTAAGGTAAAATGTGAATGGAAGAATTTGGTGATGGTATAAAATTATTCACCATAAAATTCTTTCAACATTACTGTATATTTGACATTTCTCATAATAAAGCAATTTTAAAAATTAAAACAATACATAGTAATGTTGATATCTCATCAAGATAATGGAAAGAGATTTTTCTTCCAATATGTATGAAACTTGTATATTGACCTGGAGCTCAATATAAAGTAATTACTCAAGTCTGACTCATCAGGCAGTCATTAATTCATTCAAACATTTATTTATTTATTGGGCATCTACAACTTGCCAGGCATTTGAGTGAAAGAGAAAATGCAGAACAATCTACTAATAAATAATTATCTGCTTTCACCTGTAGTAACGTAGTTGGAAAGGAATGCCTTAGGAAAATGACATATGATGAGAACCTTATTCAGAGCTACTTTTCATGTTATACTTTGCCCATTAAAGAAGCCATTTTCAACATAGAAAATTAATACTGTTAAGTCAGAAATGATTGCAAAAATGCTAGTGTCGCTTTAAAATTGTTCTTTGACTATATTTTCAGGCTTGGAAACAGAAAAAAAGTTAGACTTCAGGAAAGAGAGGGCCTTACTAACATAACATGTGATTTTTAAAACGTTAGTGTTATGCTGACAGATGGAGAGAGCTCTAAATGTCATTTCCTCATAAGGAGCTATTATGCCCAGTGCATGAGGACCTAGCAACAGAAGAGGAAAAAGTTGTTTCCAAGGTGAAAGGGCTGCTGCTTTCAGAACTAAACTTTAAACTGCCACATCTTGAGGTCCTGACCAGGAAAATGAATAGCCAGCCAAGGCTGTAGCCTAATAACAGGTCTTGTTTCTCTGGATGACACAGGATTTATTAGGTACATATTTTTAAACACATGATTTTCTAGTGTAATTTAAATTACATTTTGAGATGGAGCACATACACTGGATATTTTTTGTATATAAATATGTCTTGGTCTATGGATCTATTGCTTCTCTCAGTCACAAAAGCAAGGTTTTAGAATGAGAATCAGAAGTAAACCTGGTTATATACTGCTCTATTTCACAGGACACCACTGAATGCAACTCCAAGTAATTTAGATGTTAAAGCACAGTTGAAGAGTGAGGCAGAGGCTGAGAATTTGCCAACCAGAAAATCTGAAGCCTTTCTGACACATTCTCAAACTGCACTGGAAGCTTTGAAATGTACTTGAGCTTCATGACTCATTTTCCCCAGGGATTCTCTTACTTCGTGTTTGTCCAAATTAGCTATCAAATCTTCTATTATTTGAAAATCTTGCCAAAGCATATTTTCTTTCAAAAGCCTGGAGGAGGAGTTGGTTGAATTTTATCTTCATCATCTTTCATTTTTTTCTCTTCCCCAAGTATAAGGGTAGCTCCCCACCCACATAGGCCTGAGACCTGATCCCAGAGTCTTTGCACAGAACTATATCCCTGGGTCTTTTTGTTTTGAGACAGGGTTTCATAAGTCACTAAGTTGTCCAGGCTGGGATCAAAACTACAATCCTTCTGCCGCAGCCTCCCAGAGTGCTAGGATTATGGGTGTATGCCACTGCACCTAGCTAAAGGAGGCTTTTCAAAAAATGTCACAAAAAGGGCTATTTTACAGATGGAAATGGAACAGGGGAAAACAGTTACCAACATTTTCTTCCAAAGGGTAGAAGGCATAGGAGAATTAATATTTTTGTGTATACTTTAAATCTGAACTTTGAGTATTTGCATCCTCCTCTGTTGCTTCTGCAGCGATGCATTACCCAGAGTATATGACAGGAACCCACAAATCTGCTCTTTCTCTCCATTCATCAAAGTGCCTGCTAACAGAGACAAAGGGAACAATGATTAAGCACACAATCTAGACAACACTTCTGCCCTGAGCACCTTCCACTACAGCACCATTCATGCACACATATACATTTTCTGTGTTTTCCCCAAGGGCCTTACCCTGTCATCAGCTCTAGCTTGTGAGTAGAAACCATAAACCAAAGGTCTATGTTGCTATCTGAGACAAAAGCAGAAATCAGACCCAAAATGTAAAATCTCCACCTCTTTTTATATGGTTCTTAAATCTCTATCTAATTTGGGAGCTCACGAGTCTTGAGACAATAGGATATAGGACAAAGTCATAGGACAAATACATGCTTTCATACCTACTAACCTGTATGATTTCCTCTCTGAAACTGACCCAACAACTAGTTCTTATTTTATCTCCTGCTCTCATTTCTCCAGATGACAGTCTTGAGATTCCTTTAATGAGGAAAAAGAGTTTCTCCTGCTCAGAATTGCCTCAAAGCTTTTGTGCATAGAATTCACCAGCTGTCTCCTCAATCTTTATCCAGCTATTGAGCCAATCCAAACCTCTATAGCACTGTTTGTCTTGCTTACTCCACTGTCTTTCCTTCTGAACCATTCTGAGTATCTTCTGAATTCTTATGTATGATCTCACTTCTATTTTTTAAATAGCACCTCACAAAGACATACTAAGAATTTACTTTGATAATCTATTGGATAGGCTGAGTGTGGTGCTACATGCCTATAGTCCTAGCATTTGGGAGGCTGAGACAGGAGGATCATGGTGAGTTTGAGGCCAGCCTGGGCTACACAGTGACTTCAAGGACAGCCTGGACTACATAGTTAGACCCAGTCTCAAAAAACAGAATCAAAAATGAGAGAGAGAAAGAGAGAGAGAGAGAGAGAGAGAGAGAGAGACCTGTGTGTTTCAAGTCACTGATAGAAAACACAATCAAATTCTTCCTTCATATATTGATTAAAAATTCATGAGATAACATTAGTATTTACAAATAGTACTTTCGTTTTGTAAGTGCTCATTTAATAAGGATTCTTTTTGGTCTCAAGTGATGGAAACCCTATTCAAATCTACCTAAAAACAAGAAGGCAAATCTAAGAGTCATCTGGGAGGAGCTCAGAAATGAGTCTTTCCATTTCCTGGCTCTTTCCTCTTGCATGCTGGTTTTATAGTGAGTGGTGACAAAGAGTACCAGCAACAGCTTTGGGATCAAATCCTACCTGCTTCATCCCACACTTAAAAGAGGCATTAGTAAAAAGGAACTCTCCTGCACTGTTGGTGGGAGTGTAGACTGGTGCAACCACTGTGGAGGTCAATCTGGAGATTCCTCAAAAAGCTGGGGTTGGAGGTCGCATTTGACCCAGCTATTCCACTCTTAGGCATATTCCCAGAAGAATTGAAAACATCTTACCACAGTGATATATGTGTACCCATGTTTATAGCAGCACAATTTGTAATAGCCAGATCTTGGAAACAACCTAAGTGCCCATCAAACGAGGAATGAATAAAAAAAATTGTGGTACTTTTATACAATGGAGTACTACTCAGCTATAAAGAATGATCACATTGAGATATTTATAAATAAATGGATGCAACTTGAATCCATACTCATAAGTGAAATAAATCAAAATCACATGTATGAATACCGTACAGTCTCCCTAGTGTAAGAAATGGTAAGTGTACAAAGATTTTATGGTAATCATGGTTCACAATTATATTGCTTTGAAGTCTTATGTTTTCATTCATTGTTTGGAATGGTTTTATTCTGTTTTGTTTGATCTCAATATATATGATGGTATCAATAGTTACTTTGAAGAAAAGACAATATGGCAGCCATTGTTGATTTGACATCATCTTGCTCTGACGTCCTACCATGCTCTTGTTTTTCTATTACCATTGGTTCTATCACATTGTGTCTTATTGGATTTTAATATGTATGATAGTAAAAAATTTTTTTATGGAAAATGAGATAATATAGCAGCCATTGTTCATCTTTGGTCATTTGGTTCAGGATGCCTTGCAATGCTTCCATTCTCTTGAGTTGTTTTATTCTACTTTGTTATGTTTGACATTATTGTGTGTAAAGCTAAGCTCAACTGTTTCAAAGAAAGACATTATGATAGCTACTGTTAATATCCAATTGTCTTGTTGTGAAGTACTGTGTTGCTTACATTGTTCTGTTCTGATCTGCTTAGATCTGTCCTCTTTTGTTTTATTCTCTTTAAAATAAAAAAAAATTAAAAAGAGGCATTAGTGCCCAACAGTCCAGCAGAAGACTCAAGGAAAGTGACAAAGATAGCAGGTGAGACTTGCTGGTGCTCCCTATGCCATCCACTGGGCAACAGAACAACCTCTGTATTTGCTCACTCAGCCTTAACAGAGCTGGCAAAGTTGGATTGGATAGGAGAACACTGAAGCTGGAAGGAAAGAAGAGAAGGTTCAAAGACAACAGCTCTGACCTCCTTTGGTCCTCTCTTTATCCCACCAGCTCAAGCACTTGGCAAGCTCCAATTGAGGAGTCTACAGATGCACCCTCACATCACTGAGACCTAGGGGACATTTGGTGCCAACCACTGAGAACTTCTGAAAACAATGCCCTCTCCTTTACTGTCTAACCCAGAAGATTGGGTGGCCAAGGATACTTAGACAAAGTAAAATTGGTCTGCTGCAGGTCTCTAGGGACTTGCAGTTCTCCCAGGTTATACCCTGCAAGCAGTCGGAGAGACAAATGACCCACACTTGAGTGAGGTTTTGGGTAGTGACAGCCATTTATTTAATTTGAATCTCTTTAAATATATTAAATAGTCTCTGGCAATTTTTGTGCTTTCAATTCTAAAGTTCTATATCAAATTCTTGTGATTTTCATTTAAGCATAGGATAATGGTTTTAAAATAATTATCCCTGAAGTTTTATTAAAATAGTGTAACTCTAAGTAAAGAGCATTACTTTTAAGACCTCAATTTGAAATGAAATGCACTTTCTAGATTTTAATGCATCACAAGCCACTGATTTCATAAAATTGCATCCACTTTTCAAAGCTTATTCTGTCCCATGGAAGCAGCCCTTTGAAAAGGGAAGAGGTGTTTGATTGTCTAATGTCTCCACTTAGCCAATTATAGGCAAGTTTTCATAGATCAACCCCTTAAAATATTATAAAAGCACTTTCTAGTAAGGTTCTACTATGGAAGGGAAATGTTATAGGCATTAATTTCATTGAACTACAGGAAAAATTCAGATTAGAAGATAAGAAAAATGAAACATTTTCCTTGTACTTAATGTGGGCTCAATTACATTTGAAACAGCTAAAATTTTGACAAAAGAGATAACCTCTGTCTTTAGGAAAAGCTACAGATAAAATGAAGATAAATATTGTAGGAGCAGAAGGCAGTTTTCTCTTCAAATGAGATGTACATATACTTACCAAGTTATACATAATTGAGACATTCAAATCAGATACACCATTAAAAATATTTCTCAGCAATTAGAGTAGACAAATCTCTATATTCTATCCACTTTCATAAATTTGAGCAGTCTTGGGCCTAATAAATCAAGAAAAGGTAGAAATCAAGGGAAAGTCAAAATATTGATTTAAATTAGATTTGCCCTTATATAACATAAAATAAAAATTGGGATAAGAGTCTAAAATATTTCCTCTGTCTTTTCAAAACATTAATTTGATGCCTATGTTAGAGAAATGTGACAACCAGTCTCCAAAATGATCACCCAGTAATCCCCGTGTCCTAGTTCATGCCCTTTTGTAGTCCTCTCACACCAGAAAGGGCTGGTACCTAGAACCAATCAGATAATGCAACACTAATGGGCCATGACACTGAAAGACTGAGTCATAAAGAATTGGTGGCTTCTGACTTGCTCTCCCTCAGATTCTTTGCTCTGGGGAAAGCCAGATGCCATGTCACCATGACAGTAAAGTAGTATCTGAAGAGGCCCATATGGTAAGAAACTCAGATTTTCAATCAGCAGCCATGTGGGTCAACCATTTTAAGTGAATCTTCTGGGCATGATGGAAGCCTCAGATGACTACTGTTTCAACTGACATATTGTCTGAAAAACATTTTTTTTTGTCATTTTTTGAGACAGGATCTTGTTATATAGTCCGGGTTGGCCTTGAACTCACTATGTAGCCCAGACTGGCTTTAAACTCCTGGCACCACATGACCATACACAGCACTTGTCAAATTGTATAAGGGGCCTTGAGCCTGAACTACACAGCTAAACACTCTTAGAAATTATGAGATACTAAACATGTATTATTTAATTCAATAAGTTTTGGAGAAATTTGTTATACATAGTAGAAAATTAACACAGAGGACTTGGGCATAGTTGCAATCTATAAATGGCATAGAAATCTTTTGTTAATATCAACTGATGATCTTGTGCAGAGGTGCATGCCTATAGTCCTAGATCCTTGGGATACTGAGGTGGAAAGACTGCTTAAGCACAGGAGTTTAGTGCTAGCCCGGGCCACATAACAAGATGATGGCTCAAAAAAACAAAAGCAAAAGCTGATGAATTAACTGGACAATTTTTTTGTTTTGGAGACAGAGTCTTGCTGTGGAGGCTATGTCACCCAGATAGTCCTCAAACTTGTGATTTTCCTATCTGAACCCTCCAAGTAGCTAGGAATAGAGATGTGTACCACCATTCCCAGCTCAGTCCAGGGATCTTTGATGGTTGTCACGTAGGGCTCCAGTTTATGAAAGTCCTTTTAAGAATAATAGATCAAAAAGTCAAAATTCTTTGATAATCTTTTATAGAACATTCAAATTATTTTATTAGCACAAGTAGTATGTTAGTAGCAGGATTTATTATAACTGGGCTACACATTCCTAGGTAAAAATATGGGATTTATTTTTCTATTTATGTAAGAAAATTTTTGCTAGTATATAGCCAAGCACAGTGGTGCATGCCTATAATCCCGGTACTTAGGAGGATGAGGCAAGAGAATCTCTGTAAATTTTTTTGTAATTTTTATTTTATTTTAAAGAGGATAAAAAAAAAACCAAAATGAATCAAAACAAATCAGTTTAAGTGATACAGGACTTTAAAACATTACACAATCAACAATAGTTACCATAATGCCTTTCGATGTCTTCAAAATAGCAGCAGATAACTTTGGACATAGTAAAAATGAAACAGAACAGAATAGCACTGAAACAAAAACAAGACCATACATGCAATAAAGGACTTTAAAACAAGCCAGTAGTAAATCTAAAATTGCTGCCATAATATATCTTACTATCTTTGAAATAGCTACTCCTGCCATCAGATTTGACATAATCAAACAGTACAAAAGAGAACAAAACCCAACCCAACAAAACAATGGAAATGATATAAGACTTCAAAACAAGACCATAGGGAATTAACAATGGTTACAACCCTCAGAAGGAGGTCCCCCTAGATGCCACACTATGTACCATTATTCTCTAAACCTGTGATCAGACCACTGGCCCTAGACCTGCAATATTAGTGAAACACCAAGCAACACAGGCATCCAATTGCATTTCACTTTGATAGCTATCATCACAGCCTGTATTTCTCCAGATAAGCCGGTTGCTTACAGGGGTGGGGGAGGTTGGTACTTCTTATTTGCCAGCCCAAGTGCTAGAAGGAGCTGGGGTCTGGCTGTTCCCAGTCCAGCAGCGGTTTGCACGTGGCACTGGTTCCCAGACTGGGCTTGCTTTCTGGTGCCTGTAATTTTTATTTTAAAGAGAATAAAACCAAGCAAAATAAGACAATAAAACCAATCAAAACAAAACAATGTAAGTGATACAGAACTTCAAAACAAGATAATAGGAAATCAATAATGGTTTGCCATAGTGCTTCTTGTTGTCTTCAGAATAGCTGCCCTGGGCTACATGGTGAATTCAAGGCCAGTCTGGGCTACCTAGTGAAACTCTGGTTTTTTTTTAAAAGACTTTTTCCCACTGAAAATTGTCTAAAACAGACTTAGGGTACTTGGTGGTGGTGACAGCACAGTCCTTAAAAATCTAGAATTTAGAAAGGCCAAATTTTTTTCATTTTCCATGGTTATCATGAATTCAATAAGAATATAACATAATAAAAGATTTATATTCAAGCAAAAAATTTTAAACTGATATATAAGCATGGTTCTGTGGCAAATAATAAATGGTAAATTATAAAACACAGTCTTAATAAATTCATAGAACAGAGGAATTTTTAGAGCACTGAAAGTTTTCTGTATGAATATGTTATATTTCATATTATGATAGTAGATGATTGTCATTGTATGTTTGTGAAAGAGCATAAATTATATAACCCACAGTGATAGCTAACATAAACTTTGGACTTTGGGTGATAAGGTTATGTCCCTTTTGATTCACCTGTGATAACAAACATACCGCACTGGTGAGCTGGGCAGGGAGTGTTGATGGTGACAAGGCAGACGGAATGAAGGGAAGGGTTTCACAGGGAATCTGTAATTCTCATTCAGTTTTGCTGTGAACCTAACACTCTCTTAAAAATAGTGTATGAATAAAGGAATGAAAAAGTCTCTGCCATGGAGAAACTGTATTTGTTTAATAAAAAAGGTCACTTGTGTCTTTTTTCTATCCATTTATTTTCTACCTTTCTATTTCTTTATATGTGTAACTTATAAACAGCTTATGATTAGCTTTATACTTTTATCTAACCTAAGAAGTTTTGTCTTTAATGAGAAGTGTTGAAACATTTTTATTTATGGTTACTACAGACATATGTGGATTTTTTTCAGTATTTTGAGTGTTCTCTCTCCTGTCTTTGGTACTTTCTTTTCTTTTTGCATCTTTTTTTTTTTAATTGGTAGCAGTGATCGAACTCATGGCCGCATGCTTGCAAGGCAGGTGCTTATATCAGATCAAGCTATTAGGGGATTAAAAATGGTTATAATATAGTGTATCTTTAAAGTAATTGCTCAGATTATAAGTTATACTCATGAAAAATGATCAAACAATATGAGCACAAACCATTCTTTTCAATGAACTTATAGAAATTACATATATATATATATATATATATATATATTCCCTTCTTTCTTTTCTCTTTTCACCCACCCCAGTGGTTCTTTCCTTTTGAACAGTTTCTTTCACTTTCACAATATCTATTGTACATTTTGGATCTTATTTGCTCTCAGTTTTTTACACTAGGAAGACAATACAATGTTTACACATATGAGTCTGTTTTATTTCACTTATAAGTATGGTCTCAAGTTACATCCATTTGCCTATTAAAACCTCGAGTTTATCCTTCTTTATAGCTGAGTAGTACTGCATTGTATAAAAATGACATGTATTTTTTATCCATTCCTCAAGTTATGGGTATTTGGGTTGTTTCCAGGGTTTAGCTTTAATAATTTATAATTATAAATTATATTTATAAATATTATTATAATTTATAATAATATTTATAAGTTTTAGCATATAAAAGTATGATATTTTAACTCCTCTTGGAAAATTACCAGACAGGGAATAGCTGGATGGAATGGGACCTCTAATCCTAGTTTCTTGAGAAATCTCTACACTAATTTCTACAGTGCTTTTACCAGTCTAAACTCCCACCAACAGTGGAGAAGGGTTCCTTTTTCCCTCCAGCCCTGACAGAAGTTGTTATTGATTACTTGATGATAGCCATTCTTTCTGGGGTGAGATGGAATCTCACTATTTAATTTGCATTTCTTGAATGACCAATGATGCTGAACATTTTGTCATGTATTTATTTGAAGTACATATTCATCTCAGATGCCCATTTTTGGATTGGGTCTTTGAATTTGTGGAACCTGATTTTTTTTTCAATTTTTTAATGTTCTAGATAGAAGTCCTTTTTCTGAGGGACAGTTGGCTAAATTTTTTCGCAATCTGTGGGTTTTCTCTTTCTTTCTTTCTTTCCTTTTTTTTTTTTGAGACAGGGTCTCACTATGCAGTTCAGGCTGGCCTTGAGCTCACTTTGTAGCCCGAGCTGGTCTCGAACTCACAACAATCCTCCTGCCTCAGCCTCCCAAGTGCTGGGATTACAGGCATGAGCCACCATGCCTGGCTAATCTGTGGATTTTCTTTTTACTCTGTTGGTGATTTCTTTCAATGTGTGAAGGCTTTTTAATAAGATGAGTTCCCAGTTGATTCTTTGAAGTACTTCCCATGCAGTTTGGGTTTTGTTCATGAACTCTGCCTACCCCTGTGTCTTCAAGATGACTATCTACTTTCTCTTCCAGTAGATTTAGTGTTTCTGTTTTAATATTTAGATCTCTGATCCATTTAGACTTTAATTTAGTGCATGGTGATAGACATGGGTCTAGTTTTAGCTTTTGGGATGCGAAAAGCCAGTTTTCCCAGAACCATTTATTAAAGAGGCCATCTTTCTTCCAGTGAACATGTTTGGTCTTTTTGTCAAAGATAAGGTAACTGAATGTGTTTGTATTGTGTCTGCATCTTTTAATATATTCCAGTGATCCTCAGGTCTTTTTTGCCAGTGCCATGCTGATTTCATCACAGCAGATTTGTAGTACAATTTCAAGTCTGGGAGTGTGATGCCTTCTGCCTTGCCTTTGTGGCCCAGGGTTGCATTTAGCATTCTAGGTCTCTTCTGTTTGCAAATGAATTTTAGCAATGTTTTCTCTAGATTTGTGAGGTATGCTAATGGTATTTTTATTGAGATTGTGTTAAATCTGTGTAACAGTTTTGGGAGAATGGCCATTTTCACGGTGTTGGTTCTTCCTATCCATTACCAAGGGATATCTTTCCATTTTCTGATACCCTTTTTGATCCTCTTTGTCAGAGTACTGTAATTTTCAATATATAGATCTTTTACTTCTTCTGTTAGATTGATTCCTAAGTATTTCATTTTTTGGATGCTATTATGAAGGGTATATTTTCCCGAATTTCTCTCTCAGTGAGTTTGTTGTTTGTGTATAGGTATGCTATTCATTTTTGAGTGTTGACTCAAAGAATATTTAATTCCAATTTATTTAAACTCTATACTCCTGTCCCTATGGTCATTATTGCTTTTCTTATTGTAGTTTTTCTACAGTCATTGGTTATTTAAATTTATAATCCTGTGTATCAGTTTTTTAGCAAAACACATTTTCTTAGGTAATGGTCCATCTTTCCAGGTTTGACTTCTTTCTTTAGAAGTACAATTTTCAGTGTTAAGGGTATGTGGCCAACTGCCTCAGACCTTATCAGGAAACTTTTTTTCTTTAGTTTTTATAGATAGTAGTGCTATTAAAAAATTCCTGATTGTTCTTCCTTAATCTATGTTGTATCTTTGACATTTAATTCTTTCATTCTTTTAATGTTCACATTCTTGAATTGAAATTGGAATATATTGGCTATTCTTTGTCTATCCTTTTGTTCTTTTGACCTCCTTTATGCTTTTTTTATCCTTATGTCCTTCACAATTTCTCTTCAATATAAGCTGGAATCTGAGAAAATATATAAATTTCTATTCTACTTCTCTAATTATTTCTTTAGTTATATCTTATAAGTGGCCCAATCTGACTCAGTTATGAGTAGACTTTATATGGTCAGATTATTGAGCTAAAAATATAACAAAACTATACTGAGAAAATGGGCGCAAAGGAATGTTTGTGTGTATAGTGAGGATGAAGAGATCTCGAAGGAAGGTAAATCCTGACCTAGGGGAGTGAAAACAATTACCTAATATCTGTAACATTAAAAATGCAAAAAGTAGTAATGTAGGGATATTATTTAAAGCAAGAGACATAAATATCAAAAAATTAAAAACCAAGAATTCAAAATGTCTCTAAAGAAGGAAAAGAGGTAAAGTAGGGATTGAGGAGAGGGGTTGAGAACCAATATTTATAATGCGTATTAGAAAGTATCTTTAAATTATATAGAAAGGAAACTGATAAAAATGAAAACTCAATTAGAAAAAAGTGGTTGAATGGAAATAAAACTGAGAAGGATTGCTCAGATTCAAAAATTAAATAAGAATTATCATATTACCCCAATTGTGATCTGGAACTATGAGATAAAATGACATTCTCTATGTATTGCAGTCAGTGTCACAGTTTTTGTACTGAATCTCTGACTATTATTTTCCCATATCAAAGTTCGTAAAAATAAATTCCTAACCTACATTTGCTTCTGTATTTCATGCTATAATTTATAAATTTTGCAATATATACAAGTATTAGTAGGAAAGCTCACATTGATAAAATGCCTAGAAAGTTTCACATGCCAGGATTTGGAAAACGCTATTTTTCAACATTTCTTTTTCTTTAGAAAAGTAATAAGTTTCTAAAGGAATTAATTGATAAAATGATCAGGCAGCTTACAGAAGACCCAAATAAAAGGCTGAGGAAACTAAGGTGATGCAAGATATCAAAACCTGTTCATGTTAAAGTCCATGAAAACATATCAAACAGAAATTAAGAACATTAAATTTTTATTAACTGTAGGAGCTGCAGAAATGACCAATGTGAGGAGGGAGTGTCAAAACTAGAAGTTAGGGTTGATGCAGGAAAACATATACTCAGAGATACCTTAAAAACAAGAAACCATGGAAAATAGATACAACAGCTGCTAAGTGACTAAAAGAAAACTAACCCAAGAATAATAGGAGTTAAAGAAAAATCAGAAGATAGCACAAATGCTACAAAAACCTGTTTAAGGAATCATAGCAGAAAATTTTCCAATTATAGGGAAAGTATACAACATACAGGTAAATGAGGCATATAGAAACTCAGATAATCACAATAAAATAAGAACCTCTCCACAACACAATAAAATTAAAATCTCAGAAGTTCAAAACTAGGCCAAATTTTTAAAAGTTATTAAAGAAAGGCAACATATAGCTTATAACAGAAACTTATTAGAATTACAGATTTCTTTAACACAGAACCTCATGGCCAGAAGAACTTTGAACAAAGTCTGTCAACACCTAAAAGAGAAAATCTTCCAACCTAGATTAATATATCTCACAAAACTATCTTTCAAACAATACAAAGAATCAATGAATTGAACAGTTGGTTCTTCAAAAAGATAGTCAAACTCCTAGTTAAACTTACCAAGGAAAGGAAAAAGATCTATATCAGTACAATTAGAACTGAAAGGAACCCTCGAGAATGTCTTTGTCAATCTCAATCAATATTTACATGGTCACTGTCATTATGATGCCTTAGTATAATCTTTATGTGATATGTGATATGGGTATAAGATAGATAACTATATTACTAATCTCTGTTAGTTCATTAAAAAGAACATTTCATGTTTTCATTGTATGATTGTTTGATCATTTCTTTCCTGCCTAAATCATGTAATCTGAACAACTACTTTCAAGATAGCAATATGCAATATATTAACTTATGTTAATTTCTTATTTTTTTGAAATTCTGTATCAGTTTTACCCTTTTTTGTTTATTTTTCTTTTTTATTTAAAGGGATAAAACAGAAAAAGAGGAGAAATATTACAGAATTTAAAAAAAAACATAAACAATAAGAAATCACTAGCTGATACATTACATATTGCTCTTTTAAAAATAGTTGTTCAAGTTACAAAATTAAAGCACACAAAATGGACACTCAAGCAGTGAGAATGCAAACAGATCTGTTCAACAATCAAACAAGAACTAAGAAATATGGATAACAATCCTGCACACATAAATATACATACAGCTATGTCTTTTATGGCACTTCCTATTTTCTCTTTTTTACAATAGCAATTATATATTTTTTAATTAAAGAGAGAAAAAAACCCAGGAAAATGGTAGAAATATTACAGAATTTCAACAAAGGAAGATAAACAGTAAGAAATCACTAGTTGATATATTACATATTGTTCTTTTAGAAATAGTTATTCAAGTTACAGAATTAAATCACTCAAAGTGGACACTAAAGCAGTGAGAGTGCAAACAGATCTGTTCAGCAATCCAACAAGAACCTAGAAATATGGTCATCAATCCCACACACCTAAACATACATGCAGCTATATCTTTTATAGTGCTTCCTATTTCCTCTTTTTTAACAATAGCAATTATACATTTTTAAAATTTTATTTAAAGAGAAGAAAAACAAAACAAAACAAAACAGAAAAAAGCGTAGCAACAATACAGAATTCTAGAAGAAAGGAAGAAAAAGGAGAATGAGAAAAAGCCTCACTAAGAAATCAGCAATTTATAAATTACATACTGTCATCCTGGACGTAGTTGTTCAAGTTACAAAGTTAAAGGGTACATAGTAAATATTCAAACAGTCAGACTACAAACAGTTTTGCTCAAAAAACCCCCAAAGACTCAGCAATATGGTCATCTATTTTACACACTCAAACTTACATGCAGTTGTATCCCTTAGAGTACTTTCTTTTCCTCTCTTTTTTACAATAGCAATTACACATTTTGGTTTTATTACATTTGTAGTTCTTATTTACTTTTTACACTAGAGACACAATATGATATTTATAAATATGTTTCTTATATACAGCATATTGTGGGGTACTGTTTCTTGATCCATTCTGTCAATCCATTTCTTTTTATAGGTGAATTGAGGCCATTTATGTATATGCATAGCACTGATATGTACTGGCTCAACTTTGCCATGTTATGTTCCATTTGTTTCTTTCTGCTTTTCCTCTTATTTAATTGCTTATCCTACCTGGACGTTTCTTTCTGTTGTTGTTTTGGGGATTGTGGTCATTTTTATCTCTGTCTAGTATGTCCTTCAGTACTCTTTCTAGGGTTGGTTTGGTGGACATGAATTTCCTCAGTTGTTCTTTGTCATGGAAGTATCTTGTTTCTCCATTAAATTTGAATGAAAATTTTGCTGGGTATATCAGTCTGGGTTGAAGATTGTTTTCTTTCAGGGTTGA
>PVLA01015299.1:0-25995 GCA_004027455.1 Hydrochoerus hydrochaeris | reverse complement strand
CCAGATCAAGAAGAGCTTGGAGCACAGTATTCCCAAAGCCCTGAAAGAAAATAACCTCCAGCCCAGATTGATGTACCCTGCAAAAGTGTCACTAGAAATTAATGGAGAAACAAGATGCTTCCATGACAAAGAGGAACTGGGGGAGTTTGTGATCACCAATCCAACCCCACAGAGAATACTGAAGGACATTCTAGAGAGAAAGAAAAAAAATACCAGGATTTTAGGAACAGTAGCAGAAAGGCCTCAATGAGTGGGGCTGGCAGTAGAATGAAAGAGAAAACTAGACAGACAAAGGCAGAAAAATAGCATTGCAGAAATGAGGCAGAGAAGGATAACTAGAATCACTAACATAGATGGACTTGATACACTACATTGTTAATAGTGCACCAGGATTTAAAACCCACATTACTCACACTACTATGTTCCAGTCATTCTGCCTGCACTAGATTTGAGGGCATAGACAGTAATCCTGAAAATAACAGGATATAATACGGTAATCATCCTTAATTTCCTATCAACTTAATCTAAAGCTCTGTAAAACCTACACTGTTTTACCATGACTGATCGTAATCACATCTGGTTTGTTGGATCACTGTTTTGTATTGATAGATTTTATTCAAAGCTGTTTGATTGATACTATCAAGTCTAAGAGTATAGGCAACTGCACTTAAGATGACAAGATTCACTAGAATATCCATTCTGGTTTGATTATTACCTGCCTTTGAAGTTTTAGACTGTCTGCAATATTTTATTTTTACTAATATTGTTATTTACTGCTTTACTCAATTATACTGCTATATTCAATTATGCCTGATGATATAGACATTCTATTGAAGATAACAAGAAACAATGCAGTAATCACTGTAGTTCACCTTGTACTGTGGTTTTATACGACTTTTTGGTTTCATGTTTTTATAGGAATTTATTTTGTTTTGTCTTGCTAAGTTTTATTTTTCCCTCTAATACAGAAAGGATAGAAATACATGTAGAGATTCATGCATGCATAGCTATTTACACTCTCACTGTTTGACGATCTACTTTGTATGCTTTAATTTTTTAACTTGAACAACTATTTCTAAGAGGACAATATGTAATTTATTAACTAGTGATTTCTTATTATCTTTTTTTTGAAATTCTGTATTATCTCTACCTTTTACATGCTTTTGTTTCTTTTTAAATAAAAAAAAAACAAAAAAAAGAATAAAATCCCTGTCACACAAGAACTATCACAAAGAATCAACAACTGGGTTCCCATCTTATGTAAAAACCTTTTACACAGCAATAACCAACACAGTAAAAAGACAGTCCACAATGTGAGAAAAAAATGTTTGCTAGCTGTTCCTCATTGAGACCAAAGAACTAAAAAAAAAAAAAAAAAAATCAGTCCTCCCAAATTTAAAGACACAATCAAAAACTGGACATCTGAGATAAATATACACTTCTCAGATGAAGAACTACAAAGAGCAAATAAATATAAGAGCAAATACATTCCATATTGTCAATCACTGAAGTTATTTTTTTTTTTTTTTTTTGAGACGGGGTCTCCCTATGCAGTTCAAACTGGCCTTGAGCTCACTTTGTAGCCCAGGCTAGTCTCAAACTTACAATGATCCTCCTGCCTCAACCTCCCAAATGCTGGGATTACAGGTGTGCACCCTCATGCCCAACTTGAGAGATGCAAATTAAAACAACACTCAGATTCCATCTCATCCCAAGAAGAATAGCTATTTTCAAGAAATCAACTAATAACAAATGCTGGAGGGGATGTGGGGAAGAAGCAACCCTTCTCCACTATGGGTGGGATTGCAGACTGGTGCAACCACTCTGGAAATCAGTGTGGAGATTTCTTTAAAAACTAGCACTGAAGGTCCCATTTAATACAGATATTCCCGTTCTGGATATCTTCCCAGAAGAACTGAAAACATCATACCAGAGATATATATACACACCCATGTTTACAGGAACACAATTTGTAATGGGTAGAGCTTGGAAACAACCCAAATGCCCATCAACCAAGGAATGGATAAAAAAAAGATGCGATACTTTTATATAATAGAGTACTACTCAGCCATAAAGAAGGATAAATTGGAGACTTTTATAGATATTCAACTCAAGACCATATTCATAAGTGAAATAAACCAGATACACACATGCAAAACTGTATTGTCTTCCTAGTGGGAGAAGCTGAAAGAGTAAGTAAGATCCAAAATGTACACTATATATTGTAAAATGGGAAGAAACTATTCAAAAGGAAAGAGAAACTGGAATGAGGGAAAGGAGAAAAGGAAAGCAAAAAGAAAAAATATACATATATGTATATGTACACACATGCACACACAATAAAGTTAAGATAGTTATATTACTACTAATCTCAGTTCATTAAAAAGATTTGTGCTGGGGCTGGGGATTTAGCTCAGTGGCTTAAGCATCTGCCTAGTAAGTGCAAGGTCGTGAGTTCAATCCCTGGTACCAAAAAAAAAAAAAAAGATTTGTGCTAATACCGTTTGGACAATTAAATTTGTATACTCTTAAATTTCTATACAATTAAATTTCTTGTACTCTGAGTAACTAATTTACAGATAACAATAGGCAATGTATTACCTATTGTTATCCACCTATTGTTTTGAAATTTTTTTCTCTGTAAAATTTTAAAAAATTCATTCAAGGTCATGAGTTCAGACCCTGGGTACAAAAAAAAAATCATTTGTATATTATAAGAAATATGCTAACCCATTTAATCCAATATACTCAGGAAGGTTCCACATAATAACTGCACCTACTACAAACAATCTGTAAAACTTGGTATTTGAGAAATACTTCAAGCTATTTCCAAAATGCTACTTTTTCCTGTAAGTCAAAGACAGAGAAAGAAAAAATATTTAAAAATAAAGTGACAAAATCTGAAACTACAGACAGCCAGGCATGGTGTCACACACCTGTAATCCCAGCACTTGGGAGGCTGAGACAGGAGAATCTCCATGCAAACTCAAGGCCAGATTAGGATACACTGTGAGTTCAAGGTCAGCCTAAACTACATAGCAAAATGCTGTCTCAAAAATAACAAGCCAGGTATGGTGGCTCACCCCTGTAATCTCAGGGGAGGCTCAGGCAGGAGGGACATTAGGAGTTTGAGACCAGCTTAGGCTACAAAATGAGTTTAAGGCCAGCCTGAACTACATCCCAAGACCTGTCTCAAGATATCAAGAACAAACAACAAAAAGAAAGAAAATCTGTAACTATAATAAGATGTACATCAAGTTAAAACTATGTAATTTTTGCAAAAAGTTATTTGGAACTTTTAAAAATAAAGCAATGGGTCTAACAACATGGCAATGGCTGAGTTAAAAGAAACATTAAAAATGTCAATATTTAACACGAGTAATAATATAAATCTTTCCACCCCTTTAAATTTTTTGCAGGAGCCAGGGATACAGCTCAGCAGCAAAGTACCTGGGTGGCAAGCAAGCACAAGGTCCTGAGTTTGATTCCTGGTACCAAAAAATAAATAAATATATAAATACATTTTTTGTAATTATCATGTATTAATTTATTAAAGAAAATATTTCACTTTTTAATTTTAATAAAGTTCCAAAGGTTACTTTGTATAGATAATAAATAGTAAAATTTTAAAGGCCATAGTATTCAAAGAAAACACTGTGTGAAGCTGAACTCTGCCTCTTGCTCTCTCTCCATACACACACACACACATTATGATAGTTAAGATATACTATTGATTTCTCTGAGCTCATCAAAGAGAAAGGCTTGTGTTTGTATTGTTCAAACAATTAAATACAGCTATCTTGTACTCTGAGTAACTGATTTGAAGGTAACAATATGCAATGTATATACCAGTTACCCAATCATCATGTTTTGAAATTATTTTTTCTCTTTAAAATAAAAAAAACAAGAAAAACATAACCATTTTATCCAATATCACATTGCAACTATTCAGATCTATTTTCCAAGGTACAGGAAGACAATGTTGTAATCAATGCTACAAAGGGTGGTAACAGGAGAGGAGAGTGCACACCAGACTCAAGCAAGCTTAAATGAATTTGTCACACTTAACCATCCTCCCTAATGACTTTTACAAATCAGTAGCATATTTCTACTTCATAACAAAGAAAAGAAAATAAGTACAAAAAGAATAAGTAACTGGCCCACAACACAAACGCCTACTGTGTAAGCGCCATGATCTCAATCCAAGTGGTCTGACTTCAGAGTCAATTTTTTGCTCCTAGCATTCAGCTCCCTGTGTATTCTGTAAACTATAATTCATCTACTAATATAATAAATACCAGATATTTTCATACTTTTAACTTCTATCATCAAGTCTTTCCATACCAGAAACCCTTCAATGGCTCCTTTTATGTATCAAATAGGAGTGTAGCTTAGTGGTAAAATGCATGCCTATACCACATATGAAGTCCTAGGTTCAATACCCAGCAACAAAATAAAAAGTAAATAAAATCCAAATACCTTCTCACAACCTTACAAACTTTTCATGACTTGGACTTTGTCACCAACCCCGCCCCCACAGAATTAAATTTTTATTTAAATTTGAATTAATGAAAATTAAATAAAATTTGAAATTTAGTTCTTCAGTTGCAGGAACCACACAGCATGCCTGCCACACTAGGCAGGTGTCCATGGACAGGACAGTTCTGCGCTCCATTCCCACAAGGGCTCAAGAGCAGTAAGGTCCAATCACCAGGAAGGTGCAGGAGAGCACCTCTTGTAGGAGAGTCTTAGAGCCTCCAGGATATCTATTGGAAAGATTCATGCCCTTCTTCCTTCCAATCATGAAGAGATGAGTGTGCAGCATAGTTCAGACATCACCAAAAATGCCATCTTCTCTTTCAGTCCACTCATATCAAAATAGAAATTACTGTCATTAATTTTATGCCCTTTTTCTAATTGTAAGCATTTATAATTTTGTTTTTAGTTTCATATAAATGTTTTTCTACCAGCATTTAGTACAGTCCCAGAGAGTACATTTGACAAATCCTAACTGGATAACGAATATCAACTTCACTGAATTTTAGTCATTTAGCCTGACAATTAAGGAAAACCTAGTTCAGGGTATCCAAGCATAGCCACTGTTGACTACTAAAGCAGGAGAGTACTCAGTTGTGAGGCTGTCATGCACATTTTGGATGGTGGCTACAGCCCTGGCCCCTACCAACAGTACTCCCTTACCCCCTGAGTTAAACATTAATGTCTAACATGAAACATAAAACCATCTAAATATGATTTTTCATCTGACAAATACAAAAACTTAGATTTCTATCATCAAGTATCACTCATAAATGGCAGTAATTAGGATAGGTGTTTACCACCAAATCCTCTTTCCCACAATAAGCAAGAAACTTTCATTACTCTCACACTAAATAATTCAAAAGTACTTAATGGGCTAAGATAAAAGACCCTGAGAAGTTCTTAACTATTCTAATCCTACAGAACTTAGAAATATTGTATTTCACTGAAACTTTGTCAACTTTATAAACAAAATATCATTAATTTAATCAATGTTAAACATTCTCCCAATCATTTACTTGCTAATTTCCTGTTATGAAGTGTGAAATACTATTTTTGACCTTTGAAATATCAATAATGTCTGAAAATGGAAAGATTTCAAGCTATTAAAATACAATGAGCACATTACATGCAGTAATCCCAGCACTCAAAAGAGGCTAAGGCAGGAAGATTGTGAATCAGGAGACAGCCTGCACCACACAGAGACTGTATTCTCCCACCAAAAAAAAAGAAAAAGAAAAGAGAAAAGGGAAAATACAGGGATGGGGAGAACCAATCTGTGAGAAGGGGTGAAGAAAACATTTACAAAGAAGTCCTAGGAAACATTTTTGAAATCATGACTATGTTAATTTTCTCAACTGTAAAGAGTTTCATGGACAGTAACATATGTCAAATCTTATTATATACTTAAAAAAAACAAAAAGGTCTGTTATTTTGTGCTGGATAACAGGATAATAAAGTAGATTTATATCTATCTGGATACTATTGCCTAGGAAGTACTGATTTGACCCAGGTTAAATTTCACCTGTAGAGGGATTCCACTGACATGGGGGCCTATACAATACTTGTCACAGCTATAAGATCATAGAACCAAGACTTTATATATGAAGAATAAAATGGCTAGACAAATCATGATATTTTATGGCATTAAAGAATTACTAATGAGTAATGAAATAATTTATTTACAAAAGTTTTTCATAAGCAGTTATTAAGACAATCCTTCTAATCTTCCAGAATATAAACTGGAATTCTTATATCATTATTCTATTAAGGTTATCTCTGTAATTAAAAATATTAGCTTAGGGGCTGGGAATTTAGCTCAGCAGCATAAGTGCCTGCCTGGCCAGTGCAAGGTCATGATTTCAATCCCCAGTACCCCTCCCAAAATACTAGTTTAACAGTCATTAACAGAAATCAATCTCAAACTTCTACAAATAAAATATGACAAAATTATATAGTAAGGTACAATTACATAGTTTACACTACTGAAGCATATCAATATGAGAAAGTTAATATATTTCAAATTAGCTCATATCTCTCCAGTTTTGCCACTTCTCTATCATGATACATACTAATCTTACTAGAATTTAAAAATTATTTTTACTTGATTCTTTTTTGTATATATGATCAATCTCTCAAATATAATGACATCTCCCATTTCACTCCCAAGAAATATTTTAAGGAAAAACTGAATAAACCAAGTTAAAATACAGGCTCAAACATGTAATTTGATGTATTCTAAAAGCTGAACCCAAGTTTTGATCTTATCAGTAGAGAACTTATCTAAAATGACAGATTAAAGCCTGCATATCAGAGTAACAGACATTTTTAAAAGCAAGATTTTAAATTTTAAAGATTGGATAAGAGTGTTGCTACCTTTCAAGGAATTTAACCAACTCAATGAAAGTGTCATGTGGTACCATATGCCAAGGCAGTAGGAGGTGAACTGCAGGTTAACCTTTATTTTATGACATAGAAATGATGCTAATAAACCTAGACAGTAGTCACATAATGAGCAATACATATCCCTGGGGCTGAGACAAGGGGTACTAGGGACATCAAAGCACCAGGTCACATACTTTCATATTCGTCATTCAGTAATAACGTCTACAAAGACTTAAAATGAAAAAAAGACTTAGATTACTAAGAATGAAAGTAAGTTAGTTAGTTAGTTAGTTAGTTAGTCAGTTATTAGAAGGCACATTCCATCTACTTGGGACATTGAGGGTGGGAAGATCACTTCAGCCCAGGAATTTTAGAACAAACAGACTGGGCAACATAGCAAGATTCCATCTCCAAAAAATTCTCCAAATAATTTTTAAAAGTGGAGAAAATTAGGTTTTAAGGTAACAGCTGTTGCCTAAAATCCCTTGTTGTTCTATAATAGGCCCAACAGATACAAGCACTATAGATATAGATATATAGATATAGATATATAGTTATTGCATATATATATATATATATATATATGCAGTAACTTTAAACCATGAAAGTCAAATTTAATTCAAAACATAAATCCAAAAACTTAGATTTTAACATTTCATATCAATGTATAAACAATGTTTTAATTCCTACCTAATGTTTACATATTAAGTTGCTTTCCTCAACAAAAACTGCACCTCACATAGTGAACCGTGATCATTTCCATTAATAGATCATATTTGCTCAGTTCAACCAAACAAGTTATCATCCCTGACTCCCCTTTCTCTCTTACTCCACATATCCAAGACATCATAATAACCTACAAACTTTATTTTCAAAACATAAGCTATATACTTTTACCACTATCACTCAGAGCAAACCACAATCATCTTTTGCCTATAAACTCCAGAAACCTCTGAACTCATCTCTTTGCCACCATTACCCACCCTTGTCACAGTCTGCTTTCTCCATGTCATAGCTACAGTAACCTTTTAAAACATAGTTCAGGGCTAAGGATATAGCTCAGCGACACAAGTGCCTGCCTGGCAAACACAAGATCCTGAAAAGTTCGATTCACAATACCAAAAGAAACAAAACAAACAAACCCACCCATAGCTTCAATCCACTTCTCTGAGTCCTACACTGCTTTCCATCATATCTGGACCTAAACCCAAAATCCCTACCATGCTCTATAACATCCCATATAAAGTGATGTCCCAAACCCAACCTCCCTACACTCTGGCCACATCAGCATCCTTACATTTCTAAGACTACGTGAAACCCATAGCCTTCTTTGCACCTGTACACTGCTGTTCCTTTTACCACAAATACTGGTTCTCTAGAAATCTTGTTCCAGACAGGGACAGTGGTACATGCCTGAAATTACAGCACTGTGGGAGAATGAGGCAAGAAGACTGCAAGTTACAAACCAACAGAGCAATTTGGTGAGACTCTGTCTCAAAATACAGATGCTCCCTCGAAGAAAATAAAAAGAAGGCCAGGAATATAGCTCAGTGCAAAGGCCCAGGGGGTTCAATTCCAAGTACCAAAAATAAAAACAAAAGTAAACTGCATCATCAAGTCACTTAGATTACCTGTATTTATTGACTCATCTTACTTACTAAACTGTTTCTTTACAATGCAGAAATAAATGGTATGTAGAACTGAAATCTTTTAAAAGATGCATTTTATACTGCCAAATACCCTAAATTCCCTAGGTTTGCTGCAAGACACCTAAAATATGCTTCTAATTTTATTGCCTTCAACCTTCAACTTACCAGGGATCAAACTCATGAACTCACACTTTGTCAGGCAGGCACTTGAGCCACTGAGCTAAATCCCCAGCCCTTTTTTTTTTTTGGGGGGGGGGATGTTTCGACCTCTAATTTTTAAATTTCCTTAGATTTCCTCTAGTGTTTACTTTTCTACTCTTTCCATATGCTACATATAATCAGGAGAAAAAATTAACTAAAATTATATTCCAAGTTATATAAAACATCAGTGTCCCAAAGAATCAAAATACAAGGTAAAAATTCAATATTTATGGGAAGAAAAAAAATAACAGGTATATGAGCTAGTCTGTCTTACATGTTTCATATTTACTTAGATTAAGGTAATACAAAAAGGATTTATTTGCCTCATTACATTATATTTACTTAATTTTATTGAACGTTTTGCCAAAAACCTATATTGATCAAGAAAACACTGCCCCTTAATGTCAAGAGCTCAAGTAGAAAAGTAGATAAACACATAGCCTTAAGACTCACCGTACTATAGACTGCTGAGACCGTGGGAGTGAAGATTCGATCCTCAAGAGGCTGCTGCACAGGTCCTCTAGGAATTCTAGAAGATCAAGTTAAGGATAAAATAATTCAAAAATGGACTGCTTTAGTAATAAGAACAAGTTACCACCACAAAATTCTGACAAACATCCAAGCTTTTGTACTCAATTACCTAAGCTAATTGTAACTAATAAGTCTGTAACTCCAGACTTATTATTCCACAGAAATTGGAAAATAAAGTACTTCAAATTTCCTTATGTGATTTAACTGAATCTCTCTCTCCTAAGTGGTCCCCATGATAAATACTACATGTCAATTCAAAACAAATATAATTATACAAGTTTTCAAACTTTAGGCCCATGATGAAAATTTACCAACTTTACTTTCTATACAAAAGGATTAAAGAAGTATGTAACACCACAATATTCAGGAACTCATCAAGTGTGAACTCCTGACAAAGGCCCAATCTGTTTTGTAACTACAGTACACAGGATTAACAAACCATTGTTTCCTTATTAATTTTGCTTCTTGTTGTTTTCTTTAATTTTAGCTACTTTCCACCATATCCATCAAACCAATAGCTTCCCATTTTAAAACACAGGCTTTATAGTACTATTACTTTGAAATATTTCAGCATATTAACAGCTAAAAGGCTATCATTAAACTCCACAAATTAAAAGATCAAATTTGCTGGGGGTTTAGCTCAGCAGCATAAGCACCCGACTGGCAAGTGCAAGGTCTTAAGTTTGATCTCCAGTACCAAAAAAAAAAAAAAAAAAAAAAAAATCAAATTCTTCCATTTGATACAGTAGTATTTTGAAACAGAAAACATCTGCGCACTTGAGCCCTCTTGAAGAATCTCAACCAGAGCGGAGAGTGTAGTTCAGTAGTAGAGCACTTACTCAGCATGCATTAAGACTTGGGTTCAAGCTCCACTACTACCAAAAGAGAGTGAGGAGCAACTAAAAGATCAATAGCAACTACCTCTGGATGATAGGATTATCTAAATATAGTATGTGCTTCTTCTACAATAAATATAAGTGATTTATATGATTTAAATGGTTTTTAAAGAATTACTATAAATTGAATGGTGTTGACAACTGGAGTCATCTAAACTGAATCCAGCTAGATAATTATGTTTTCTCCATCATTAAAAAAAATTATGGTGTGGTAGCACACACCACAATCACAGTACCCCAGAAGGCTGAGGCAAGAGGATTACAAGTTTCAGCTCATCCCAGACATTTTAGAATATCAAATACTAAAAATTGGGTGGCGAGACAGACCCAGGACCTTCAATGTGAGGATCAATTCCCAGTACCAACAAAGGGAGGGAAGAGGGGGCTAAATGTCATGAATCTTTCCTTAACACATTCCACCATCACATTCCTTTCCAATTCAAGAAAGTTTAGGAAAAGAAAGAGCTGTAAATAGTGTTTTGTTTTGTTTTGTTTTCAAAAGAAAGGTCATGAGTTGCCAAAATATTAAAGAATTAGAAGTAAAATTCTTTATATATCCAACTAGCCAGCTTACTGAGGTAAAAGAGGGAATACAAAACCAAAAGTCTTACTCTGTAGTCATTAGAAGTAAAAATTCTGTACCAGTCTCTAGATAACTTCTTATATTAGCACCCTCAGACACAATTAAATGCACTGCCATCATCCCCTACATACAGAAAACTAATGTAAAATGCTGCAAGGAGATGTAATGAAACTAATTTTTTTTTTTTTTTTTGGAAGCGGGAATCAAGCTCACAACCCCGCACTTACAAAGCAAGGCACTTATGCCTCTGGGCTAAATTCCTGGCCTTTCAAAATTAAGTTTTATTAAAGAAACGGTTTCAAATTACACACACACAAGCCTCACAAGTTTCAGAACAAACACCCTTACTATCAGCTTGGCAGTCCTTTCAGAACAAGGGCTATCCCCTTATCTCAAATAAAACTATGCATTGAAGTTCTGCAGTGTGATCAAGTGACTGGTAGAAAATGAGGCCACTCTTCCTTCTGCAGTGCCAACTGCTATTGCTTGGACTAGTTCTTATGTGAGAGTAAGTTCTCAAGTGAATTATAAAATATATGCCAAATAAAGTGGGCCATTCCATTTAACCCTACACAGGGAAAGTTAGGATTACTGCTTTCTACTAGTTATTTTACTAGCTAACAAGATTACTACTACTACAAGAATTTCTAAGGAAGATGATCCTTTATTTGGCCAAAAGTATGGTAACAAACATTCTTCCGCCTTGGTCACAAAAGTAAGTCAAAGAATTACTCTAAAATAATGTTTTTATTTATTGTGTACCCTATAAACTAATAACAGAATATTGTGAAATGGTACTTTAACTGTGTCTTGAAATACCTTTAGTACAAAATATTTTAAAACAGAAACACAGCTCTGTTAAAAACATGAAAATAGAAATCAAAAGATCTGACTCTTAAGCCTAGTGAAAAGTCTAGCCCAATCACCCTGTCTGCACCAAACCACTTAGTATTTAGTATGTTCTGAAAACTGAGATTTTACAGGATGAAGGAACTCATCCAAGATCACAAGGCTTAAGATTCTAGACTTAGGTCTACCCATGCTCCATGAAGTATGATCTTCCTGTACTTTAATGAAGGCATAACACTTCAAAGGATGGTAAGAAAACTGCTATAACCTGGTCAAAATGTGTGCCCTTATCTAAAGATGAAATAAATTATTAGTTCATTCTAAATGAGTCAAAGTCACTAGTGTGAGAAGCTGAAAGAAACAACATATGTATATATTAAAAAGATAATTAAGATAGTTATACTACTGATTTCTGTGAGTTTACTGAAGAGAAAGACTTGCACAGATATTGTTCAGACAACTGAATGCAGATTCATATAACTAGTTACTATTATCAGTGCAATCTTAAATTGTATATGCTTTCGTTACTTCAAAACTCAGCTTGTTAACTCATGTTGGCTTTCTTTCAGGAATATTAACTATGAAACTACCTTATTCATTCCATACATAAGTAATCAATCATGTGAACATAAGTAGCCTTCACATTTGTCCCTGTTTAACTTACGACACTGATTCTGATCCATCTCATGTTGAAATCTTACACTAAATTTTTTTCTTCTAAATTTCTCAGTAGTCTTTCCAGTTTTTCAGCGAAAATAATCAGACAGCTGCAAATTTCACCTATATTGGTTAATTACACTGATCTAAAAGATGTATCATTCACACCTTGTTGAAGGCAAGTAAGTGTATATAGAAAGGGAGCTGCAACAGGGTATACACCTCCAGAACTTCAGCCTGTAACTGGTAAGAAAAAAACTGTTCTGTTTTGTTTTGTTTTGTTTTTTTATTACACTTGAAAGAGTAGCCATCTGCTAAAGTTATACTTTATAAACATCTATAATGAAGTCCTAAATGAAGTGAAGAAATGGAATAAGCTTAAGAAGATTTTAAGAAGCATTACAACCAAGCCCAATTTAGATCACAATTAAAATCTCAGGCCTAGAATGAAACTAAAGAGTGCGGCTAGCTTCGCTTGCTAAGCTGCCTGAAGAAAGGAACAAACACCAAAAAGGGAAACTGCCTTAAGAAGACATCCCACTAAGCCAATACAAAACAAACCTCATACAACCAATCTCTCTCACTAATTACAACTAAAAACTCAAGACCAGACTTGTCCAACCCACAGCATGAGAGCCACCTGCGGCCCTAGACAACAACATAAAGTTAACATTATTATGTCATCTTTAACTGAAACTTCTCCTGACTTGATTGTACAGGGCCTCAAGTGCAGATGGAATAAGAAATGGGAACACTGTGTAGATGAAGGCACAGTCCAGTTAGTGCTAATTCCACCAAATGTGTCTGCCACACACAGCCCAACTGAAATTCGCATGTATCAGACACTTTGTGCTAACATAGCACAGTCAACTATGGATAATAGTGTTTCAACCTATCTCTTTGTGTACATGCCTAAGAAGACAGATGCTTATGAAGGAAGCACTGAAGGCCCAGCCCTATCCCAGAGTTGTACACAACAGATCCAAGGCAATGTAACAAAACTTGTAACAATGAACAGAATATATAACACCTGCCCCTCAAGCTCAAAGCAGAGAAACATGAGCTCTAAACCTAAAACGGCTGACAGCCTCATTAAAACATAAAACATAAAAAATGAAAAATAATTACCATTTCTGGTAGGATTATAACAGAATGTGTAGTCTACAAAACAAATTTTATGAGAACAATCCCTAGTACCCAAGGGAAAAAAATTTTTAGACTTCCAAAATGCTATACAATCTAAAACTACTTGACATACAAAATTAAGAAAAGGTAACCAATTTTCAAGAATTTGTAGTCACATTTTACAAGGGGGATAGGTAAGAACTAGTAGTCTTCATGGCTGGGTATAGTGACACATTCCTCTAATCCCAGTCGTTGAGAAGCTGAAGCAAAAGGATAGCCACAAGTTTGGGGCCAGCCTGAACTACAAAATAAGACTCAGGCTCAAAAAAAAAAAAAAAAGTTTTAAACGGAAACCATGCTTCAGCTGCTTAGAATTCAGAAAGCATCATATTTACAATGTCTACAACATAATCCAGAAAATGTTATCAATTATTGTTTTATCAGTAAATATTTCAAATTCATGACATTTACGTTCATTTTAAAGGTATGGGTACGCATAGGTAATGCATATTTTTATTCTCCTTCCCTATCCATATAACCAATTCTTAAAGAGAAACATGATCAGTAGATGATAACCTTGACTCAGACATTTAGTTATCAAGCATAAACCATAAAACACGCTCTGTGTAGCTGTTTACATTCTCACTGTTTGAATATCTACTTTGTATGCTTTAATTTTGTAACTTCAACAACTTTTTCAAAGAGGACAATATGTAATTTATCAACTAGTGATTTCTTATTGTTTATCCTTTTTTTGAAATTCTGTATTATCTCTACCCTTTACATGCTTTTGTTTCTCTTTAAATAAAAAAAAATTTTTTTAAAGTAAAAGGAGGAACAGAAAGTGCTCTAAAGGATATAACTGCATTTATGTTTAAGTGTGTAGGATTGGTAACCATGTTGCTAAGTTGTTATTGGATCATTGAAATTCTTTACAGCCTCACTGTTTGAATGTCCACTCTATATGCTTTAACTTTGTAACTTGAACAACTATGTCTAAGAAGACAATATGTAATTTATGAACTAGTAATTTCTTACTGTTTATTTTTTTCTGAAATTCTGTATTGTTTCTACCTCTTTTTCTGTTTTGCTTTTTTCCTCTTTAAATGAAATTAAAAAAAAAAAAAACATGCTCTGTGAAGTAAAGGTAAATACATTTGAAAAAAATGAAGAATTCTCACCAGATAAATAGTAACTATAAAAGAGAACCAAGTAGAAATTTTCAAACTGAAAAATTATCAAATCCAAAAAACAAATTCCTTTGTGGTATTAGTAGATTGGAGACAGAGAATGAGTCAGAATCAAAAAACAGATGTATAAAAAGAAAAAAGGCAAAGAATAAATATATTTTAAAACAAAGAGGATAGGGAGGCAAAGATATATAACCACAACTAAGAAACACTGGTGTGACAAATTATAAATTATTCACTTAAACCAGGGGAAGTAAACTTTTTCTTAAGAGCTCGGATAGTAAATATTTGTGTATATGTGGAATTTGTATGGGCCTGAGAGCCATGTGACCTCCATCACAAATGTTCCACTGAGCTATTGCAATGTAAAAGTCGGCAGTTTTTTAGACATATATAAAATCAACAGACATGGCTCTGTTCCAATAAAACTTTACTTAAAAATGGGACACCAGCAATAAAATTTTATTTAAAAAACAGGCCGTCAGCCTGACGATGCCTGATTGCCAATAGTAATTTTGCCCAATTTCCTCAACACTTTGCACAAGACTGTCAACCTTCAGAGATCATAAACACTGTGGTTACATACTCATCACAATGTTTGTTTCTGAACATTAATTAAATTCCTCTAACACACACATGGCAAAGTTATAGGCTGATGCTAGTGAAATCAGAATCACTAAAAAAAGGTCCACAGTACCATTTAATGAGATATAAAAATGGTTTAAACTTAAAATAGCTTGTTTTTGTTTTTAGTACTGGGGATCGAACTCATGACCTAGCACTTGCTAGGCAAGCACTTATGCTACTGAGCTATATCCCACCCCACCACCCTCAGCCCTCTAAATAGCCTTTTAAGAATAAATTAACTTCAGACAATACCAATAATCATCTCAAAATGTTGATTCAGTAATTACACTGAATGCTTAAATTAATCTAATCGTATTTCATAACCTTAAGTAATAATAATTTAGGGCAGGGGATTTAACTCATCGGCATGCAAGCATACGATCTTGAGTTCAATCTCCAGTACAAAAAAAAAAAAAAGTAATAATAATTTAAAAATTGAAACAAAAGAAGAACAATAAATGTCAGGCGCAATTGACATACCTATATCAAATACAATGACAAACAAATTCCACTTCAGTTCTCTTTTCTATTAAAGCACCTTCACTAATAATGAAAATTTAAATGGAAACTACCTAATACTATGCTTTTCATCTTGACAAATTATTGTTCTAGGGGGAAAATATTAGGATGTAGGTCTACAAATGAATTATTTACAAAAACATACTCATCTCCCCATAGTATACAATGCCTTACTAATGCACTGTGGTCTGTCTGATTTAATGTACCACAATAGTAAGCTGGAATGCAGCTGGTCCAAATCAATAAGACCAGCAGGACTTTGCTTCTGTATTATCTTCTAGTTGCCTCCCCTTTTCCCCTTCCATACTCTGATTATTGGCAGCTATACAGGCTTCTATACGCAAAATTCATTATTTGAACAGCAAGAAGCAGTCAAAAAAGGTAGTTAAATTCTCTCCACTTCCTATCATTCAACTTTCGTAAACCATATTTTAAGAGCACTATAAACAATTTACAAAGAATTTCCACAAAAATAATGAGTCTGGTATGTTTTACCAAGAGAAGGATAGAGTCAGTAAACAGTGACTTTAAGGACAGGCTTTCAAAGCAAAGCAATGAGACCCGTGCCCACTCTGTCCATACTTATTCAATACTAGCACATGAATGTGAACTCAAGGCCTTGCCCATACTAAGCAAGTGTTCTACACTGGGGGCCAGGGCTGAGGGACACCCTGATAACTAAGGATTAAACTTAGGCAGGGCTTTTGCACTGAGCTACATTCCCAGCTTTTATTTTTTGAGACGAGGTCTCACTTTAAGTTGCTTGGGCTTGACTCACAGTTTTCAAACTTGTGATCTTCCTACCTCGGCCTCCCATAGCTCTTCAAATATAAAGATGTGCAACCACAACCAGCTCCTTTCTATTTTATTTTGAGATACAGATTTATAAATTGCCCAAGCTAGCCTCAAACTTGGGAAACTCCTGCCTCAGTTTCCCAAGCAGTCTGGAATTACAAGTGTGCACTAGCATGCCCAGCTAGCCTCTCTTCTTAAGGGACCAAAGCCGATTTTCCTAAGATCAGCTCTTTGTGCTCCAAAGGGCTTTGGAGTTCACCTTGAGTTCCATTTCTAGCTCTAGAGTTCAGTAACTGTTTCATCATATTTAACCTCGAAGTATCAGCTTCCGTATGAATAAAATGCTCCGGAACCAACTCCATCATTACTTTAAATACTCTTCATAACACCTGGTATTTGACATCTAATTCCAGTTAATTCCTACTTCTGGCCCCCAAACTAGAAATAATACAATAAGATCATGGCCAAGAAAGTGGTACTAAGAGAATTACTGTTTAAATAGATCTGAATTAAAGCAGCTTTATATGCTTCCTCATTCATCCATTCTCATCAAATAGTTCACAATGTCTACAAACTAAACAAGCCAGTGGCAAATTTGCCACGCTTGGAAAAAGTCAAGATGGACGATCAGTGAGCAACAAAATAACAAAGCCTCCCGGGAGAAACAACTCATACACCAGAATAAAACATCCTGGAGAGACCCAGACAGAGCAAGATGGATCCTCTTGAAACAGGAAGAAACTAAAATGTAAAAAACCTCATCAAACACATCGGGACTACAACTGGAACAGCTAAAAATTAAGGGTCACAGCATTTTCACTGCAACCCGCCAAATTTGCACAGGTCTGAATTTGCGCCAGCTTGAATCCGTGCCAGCCAGCAGAGCCACCCAAACTCATTCCGGCTGCCACTCATAGGAAGCACAGCAGCACTGAACTCGGGTTGGTGAGCCCAACAGAGAGCGGAGCAGGTGAAGGAACCTTCATTATAATCCATGATTAGTGTTGAGAATGAGACCCCCCCGCAAGGGTAGGGCACAACCAAATGGGCGACATGTGGGAATTGGGCAGGAGGAGCCTGAATTGGGAGCAACAGTGACTTCAGTTGGTTGCTCCCTCCTCAGAGCAGATTCAAAGGATTTGCTTGGACTGGGCTGCACCCCTGGCCGGGACCCAATGAACCGTCCCAAATCCATTCCCTGCGCTTAGCATGCACTAACCTAGTGAAGGCCCCTGAAGTTTGGCTTACCTGGTGGGGAGGGGCAGGCAGGACAGGGCAGAGGTCCCTCACCAGGGTGCTTTGGAGGAACTGTGGCCAACAGGGAAGAGGGCTAGGACCTGCACTGTACACCTATGTGGAGGAAGCCAGGGCCATGACAGGAGAGAGAGGCAGGAGGAGGCCCCCAGCCCAGAACCTAGAGAGCCCTGATCCAGGAGAACGAAAAATAAGGGAGACTGAGGGCAACATCAGACATGGCTTCAATGGACATTAAGAGAGATCTTTGGGACCTTATAGACAAGCTCAAAACTGAAATATTAAATCAGGTAAACCAAGATATGAATAGATTTATAAAAGAAATGTTCTCAGGAAGCATCTCTCAGGAAGATACAGATGGAAGAAGGGAGGAACACACGAAAAGGAGAGAAACATTCGATAAACAATATAAAGAAAATATAGAATACATGAAGCAGATTCAAAGAGACTACACCAGGAAAATAAAAACTCCATTGAAAGCTGGCAAAACACCTTAAAAGGAAAAACTCCTAAGGACAGACTATCAAAACTTGAAGACAAGTTTGCAATGTGTGACCATGAAAGGAAAGATCTCTTAAAAACAACAAGGAAACAGGCAGTAACAATACATAGGCTGGAAGATGACAAGATAATCTACAACTTAAGAATAAGAAACGTGAACAAAGAAGCAGAAATACAAACAGGCGAATTACAAAGGCTATTCACGGAAATAATTAAGGAAAACTTCCCAAGCATGGGAAAAGAAAATGACATTCGGTTGTGTGAGGCATACAGAACTCCAGCCACCTACAACCAAAACAGAGCTACACCTAGACATATAATAATCAAGATACCAAAAATTCAATATAAAAACAGAATATTAAAAGCTGCCAGAGAAAACAAACAGATTACCTATAAAGGTAAGCCCATCAGAATCATGGCTGACTTCTCGACACAGACCATCAGATCAGGAAGAGCTTGGAGCAAAGTCTTCCAAGCCCTAAAAGAAAATAATCTCCAGCCCAGATTGATGTACCCTGCAAAAGTGTCACTAGAAATTAATGGAGAAACAAGATGTTTCCATGACAAAGAGGAACTGGGGGAGTTTATGACCACCAATCCAACCCTACAGAGAATACTGAAGAACATTCTAGAGACAGAGAAAAAAAAATCAGGATTTTAGGAACAGCGCAGAAAGGCCTCAATGAGCGGGGCAGGCAATAGAATGAAGGAGTAAACTAGACAGACAAAGGCAGAAAAATAACAGCAGAAATGAGGCAGAGAAGGCTGTCTAGAATCTCTAACATAGATGGCCCTGATACACTATATTGTTAACAGTGCACCAGTATTTAAAACCCACATTATTCACACTATCTATGTTCCAGTCATTCTGCCTACACTAGATTTGAGGGCACAGACAGTCATCCCGAAAATAACAGGATATAGTACGGTAATCATCCTCAATTTCCTATTAACTTAATCTAAAGCTCTGTAAAACCTATACTGTTTTACCATGACTTTTTGGTTTCATGTTTTTATAGGAATTTGTTTTGTTTTGTCTTGCTAGGTTTTGTTTTTCCCTCTAATACAGAAAGGATAGAAATACATGTAGAGACTCATGCATGCGTAATTGTTTACTCTCACTGTTCGAATATCTACATTGTATGCTTTAATTTTATAACATGAACAACTATTTCCAAGAGGACAATATGTAATCTATCAACTAGTGATTTCTTATTATCTTTTTTTTTTTTTCGAAATTCTGTATTATCTCTACCCTTTAAATGCTTTTGTTTCTCTTTAAATAAATTTTAAAAATTGCCATGCTCATCATGGTACCTTCATTCTACCTGGGGCAGACAGACCCAAAAGTCAGTGAACAAATTAAATAGTTAAAAATAGTAAAAATTGTATGAAAAAAATTACTAATGATGTGAAAAAAATAATATTCTAAATTAGGTTTTTAAAAAAAGTAACGTCTAAATTGAGATCTGACTGATACAAATAGTACATTCTATGAAAAATAAAGATAAGAACATTCCAGATGTTCAACTGCAGATGGCATGGGTGGGCAAGCACTGTGTTCAAGTATCATTGTAGAGTCTAGTTTGAAGAAACTGAAGAGTATCAATAAGTTTGGAAAACTGAGCAGGAGGTACATCATTCAGAGGCTTAGGACCTGTGAGAATCAATTTTTTAGGCAACAACAGAGCATTTAAACAAGAGGGGCAGGTAACAGCCTCAGAGTATGACAGAAATAAATGGAAAGAAAAGGCTAAGTTTAAGTAGTAAAAATAATACGACTTCCATTTCATGAGAGAAGAGGCATTAAGGAAAGGAATAGTCAAGAACAGCTGACAGATGTCAGTTCCCATTGTACTGTTTAGCAAAACTGGGAAGAAACAGGTGGAAACAAAAGTGCAAAAGAAATAAAAAGGTCTGCTTTGGACATTTAAAATCTGAAACAACTATAGGAAATCCAGGAGATGTAAGTACACAAATGTAGATAAATGAAAATGTGGATCAGGTTTAAAATGTAATATAAAACAAAATGTAAAGATACAGATTTGAGAGCCTGGGAACTTAGCTCAATGGTAGAGCACTTGCAAAGCACACATGAGGCTTGGTTTTAATCTCAGCACAGCACAAAAATAAAACAACAAAAACTTAAAAGATATAAAAAAGTGCTGAATGCCAAGAGAAAGGAAGAAGGCAAAGGAACTGACAGTGTGACAAAGGAACAATTAGCAAGGTACTGCACAGCAATGGCCCCTAGGGAGGACACACTAGTAAGACAGCACTCCACTCATATGGCGCACTTTACACTACTGGTGACACACCAAACAAGGGTAATGAACCTGCCAGTCCTCCAGAAAGCTGAAGAATTAGTTTTTAAAACCACATTGGAACACATGCGCGCGCGCACGCTCCACCCTATCCAATGCATTACTAATACTGTGCCTCTTCAGGATTTAAAACACATTAGGGCCTCAAACTGCATTAAAGTAACTAACAGTGTCTGGTATATGGTCAACCTCAATATATTAGCTGTCAAAGTGGTTATTTTAAAAACTATCAAATTTTCAAACTGGCTTAAGCATTTTCAGTCATAAACTTTGTTGGTTAAGATGCAAGTACAAATGACATTAATATCTTAAAGAGACAAAAATTATGTATTTTATTAAAAGTACAGGATTTTTATTGCTTTTTTATTGTTTTTTGTATTTGATCCTGACATGGTCAGGGAAGAGTTTCTTTTTCTACTATATTATGACTTATTATGTTCTACAGGAGATTCAACATGACTTACCAAAAAGACATATATAAAAAATATTTCAATTAAAGTAAATAAGTAGGATGAAAGCCAGAAGCCATAGGTCCCAAGGTAATACAAATATTTGACAATTTGGCTCTGGCCAGAGAAGAAAAATAAAATGTATATAGTTTCTGGTGTTTAACAGCAGAAGCAGAATAGGCATTTGTATATACAGGTTCTTCTAAGACTAATAACTTTAAGGACTAATACAACACTGAGATGAAAATTGAACGGTCCATCTCAATAAGTAGTAGAAACACTAATGTAAAACACAACCACCTACATTTTACATTTCTTACAATGGTAATTTGCTGATGAAACAGATCAATTCACATTTACATCTACTCAGTTCTCTGCAGGGAGTTATTTCATATCTAAATGCTTAAATTCAGCAGATTTTAATAGAAATTTTTCAAAATATTATTCACTCCTATATCTACTACAACTTTTGTCTCTTCCTTACTTCAGCATCCCATTTATGCCAAAACACTTTAATTTCTATCTTAAAACAAGAAGAACATAAAATACAAAGGTAGTTTATCTGAAATTGACACTCTGAAACAATCTTAGTTATCTTTCAAAAAACGGTTTGGGGCAAAAACTTTCAGGTGCCTATTTCATCAAGTAAGAAAAGTTTAATGCCATAGGTAATAAATTCCTTAATGTGTCACTGAATGTAAATCCAAGATATACTTTAAGAGAAAATGAACTATCTGAGATATCTTCATACTATGTTATGTATTTCTAAGTACTGATAATTAAGTGGTACGCTAAGAAGAACACAGATTTTGGACCTAGAAAAGATATTCACTGACTGGCCAGATTACGTTGGGAAAATAACTAATTTCTCCAGAACTATGTCTTCATCAGTATTTTGTGAGACCACAGAAAGATCAAACATAATAAGGCTTGTGATATGTTTAATTATTATAAAAAGCACTTTCATAAAGATGATGATTTATTCTTTCTCTGGACTATCCAGATGGCAAAACCTTTAAAACAGCTCTCTGCGCTGAGTCATTCCATAACAACACCAAGAGCTCTACTAAATTTACTGTTTAAGAGTTTTTTCTTTTGAGACAGGGTCTCACTCTGTAATTCAGGCTGTCCTTGAACTCTCTATGAAGTCCAGGCTAGACTCAAGCTCTTGGCAATTTTCCTGCCTCCGCCTCTGAGCACTGCAATTACAGGGTGCACCATCACTCCTGGCTTTGTTTAGAGTTTTAAAAAGCTAGAATGAAATATGCAAAGTGAAGAGAGAAGTCTTGGGGAGAACGTCATATATGATGACAAACGGCCAAAAATAATGTCATTCCCTATAACAAAACTCTGAAAGATACTGACTGATCTCTGGTCATTATGGGTGATGACCTTTAACCCAGATGTTTGTTCTCCTCTTGATATAATGTCTCCACTGCAAAACTTGCTAACTTTAATTTAATACCTCTTCCTAAGGTGACGAGTTAATCAAATGTGGAGTAATACTAGTTCTCAGCTCAAAGTACTTTATATAAAAGAAAAGCGTCAGACAAAACCACTTTTCATATTTCTGAGTACCTAGTGTTGCTAGCCAAATTAAATTAATTTACCCAGTTGTCACATGCCACAAGATCTACATTATTCAGTTCCACTATGCTGGCTATGGAGAATTATGAGAAAAATCATTATTCCTTTTCTTAGCAAAATTCTCTGCAAAGGCCCCTTACCCATTTAAACTTTGTGACTAAATCTAATGTTTTGCCTTTCAAAAATGATCTGATAAATATGAATGGTAATATAAAATACTATCATGACTCACAAAATCTAACTCCTTTGTTTCTGTAGATATTAGCCTGAATGAAGAAGACGTACCAGGAACACTTTCCATTACTCCATCTATTTAAAAACTCATCCAATGAGTTCTTGCAAGTGGATCTCACCTCACTCATAGCCACAGTAAGACAGCATGTTCTCTACTGAGTGGTGATGAACAAATACAACAACAAAAATCAACTTCATGGCCAGGTATTGTGGTGTATTCCAGCACTCAGAAAGCTGAGGCAGGAGGATCACCTGACTAAAGGTAAGTTCAACACCAGCCTGGGCTACATAGTGAGTTCAGGACCAGCCTGAAATACACAGCAAGACCCAGTCTCAAAAAGAAAAAAAGAAAAAGAAAAGCAACTTTAAAACACAAACAAAAAACAGATTAAATTCCTTTTAGTTGGTTGGTTAGAATAATGTTGACAAGCAGAATACAAACTTACAAAATTCATAATTTACTTCCAATATTCAATTAAGATATCCTTACTGAGAAAAATATCTTACAAACTACTGACACTCTAAACAGTTTCTTCAGATATGGGTTCCTGTAAAGTCAGTATTTTATTTGGCAATTCTGTAGTTTAGATATAAATACAGGCAATTTTCTTCCTTTTTCATTATACACACACCCTATTTCCATGAATAGGGAATTCCTTTTCAACATAAAACTCTGAAAGGAAGGCATGTTACAATACTACTGAATAGAAAGCTTTCAGCAATATCATGTTCTTCTATGGAATGGGTAAAGTCAAGATGACCTTCATAAACTGCAAAACATAATCATTATGTATTCAGTGTCACATGTTTAAATTTAAAAATTCAAAAAACACTTTAGAACGAATGTCTTTTTCAATGATGGCTAGTCTACACAAATTAAAAACAAAGAGTATCTACATATTGGCTCCTAACAATATCCAAAACATGTAATAGCATACCTTCACATAAAAGAGCAGGAAACATTTTAATAAAGAAATCTGGTCAGTTCTACTATACATTGATAATATTCAAGAATCAAATTTTATTTATTCTTTTTTTTTTTTGGTCTTTTTTGAGACAGGGTCTCACTATGCAGTTCAGGCTGGCCTTGAGCTCACTTTGTAGCCCAGGCTGGTCTCAAACTCGCAACGATCCTCCTGCCTCAGCCTCCTGAGTGCTAGGATTACAGGCATGAGCTATAATCAAAATTTTAAAGCTGCCTGATGTTTCAAATCAAACAATGCATCAGTGTATGAGTATCTAACCATGAAAGCTGTTCCTATTCTCCCATCTCCCCCTCTCTCTCAGTCCCTGGAGGTGTCTATATGAAGGTTCCACTGCAAGTTGGGCGAACCTTCCACTAAGTTTGATGACTGATTCAAGTAATGATTCCAGATACCCTCTAGCTCTGCTAATCAAACATAAACAAAAAATCTTGCCAGGCATGATGGCCCACACCTATAATTGCAACAACTGGGAGGCTGAGGCAGGTGGATCTCCACAAGTTCAAGAGTGGCCTGGATTATAACTGAATTGAAGGGTAGCTAGAACTACATAGCAAGATCCTATCTAAAAAAGAAAAAAAAATCTTATGAAGATGTTTAAGTGGCAAGGTAGCTGCTCAAGATTTACCACCTGTAACTGTTTAAGAATATATAATTGCTCTATTAAAAATGAATAAAATTCTGATTATATGATAAACCTCAAAAAACAATTAGGAGGGAAGACAAGATGGCAAGATCAGTGCTCAACAAAACACAAAGCCTCTCAAGAGAAACAACTCATTTGCCAGAATAAAACACCCTGGAGAAACCCAGACAGAGGGAGATGGATCCTCTTGACACAGGAAGAAATTAAAACGTAAAAAAAGCTCATCAAATACTTCGGGAGCTACAACTGAAACAGCTAAAAATTACAGGACACAGCGTTTTCATTTACAGCGACCAGCCAAGTTTGCAAAGGCCTGAATCCACTGTGGCCAACAGAGCCGCCCAAACTTGTTCCTGCCACCACTCACAGGAAGCACAGCAGTGCTGAACTCGGGGCCTGGTGAGCCCAATGGAGAGTGGAGTCAGTGAAGGGACCTTCATTAATCCAAGGTAAGTGCTGAGAATGAGACCCCCGCCCCATGGGAAGGGCCCCACCAAACGGGCGACATGTTGGAATCGGGCAGGAGGAGCCTGAACTGGGATTAACACTGACTTCAGTTGGTTCCTCCCTCCCAAGAGCAAATTCGTGGGATTTGCTTGGACTGGGCCGCGCCCCTGGCCGGGACCCAATAAGCCATCCCAAATCAATTCCCTGTGCCTAGCACGCACTAAGTGGGTGAAGGCCCCTAAAGTTTGGCTGGCCTGGTGGGGAGGGGCAGGCATAGGCAGCCGCTGCTTACACCTCAGCAAGAAGAGTAGGCAGGAGAGGGCAGAGGTCCCTTGCCAGTGTGCTTTGGAGGAAACGTGACCAACAGGGAAGGAGGCTGGGACTGCGCTGTAAGCTGTTTGGAGGAAGCTGGGGCCAAGACAGGAGAGAGAGGCAAGAGGAGGCCCCCAGCGCAGAACCTAGAGAGCCCTGATCCAGGAGAAGGTAAAACAAGGGAGGCTGAGGGCAGCAAACATACAACATCAGACATGGCTTCAATGGACATTAAGAGAGATCTTCAGGACCTTGTAGACAAGCCCAAAACTGAAATATTAAATCAGGTAAAGCAAGATATGAATAGAGTAATAAAAGAAATGCTCTCAGGAAGACACAGACAGAAGAAGCGAGGAACACAAAAAAAGGAGAGAAACATTCGATAAACAATATAAAGAAAATATAGAATACATGAAGCAGATTCAAAGAGACTACCAGGAAAATAAAAACTCCATTGAAAGCTGGCAAAACACCTTAAAAGAAACTAAGAACAGACTATCAAAACTTGAAGACAAATTTGCAATGTGTGATCATGAAAGGAAAGATCTCTTAAAAATAACAAGGAAACAGGCAGTAACAATACAAAGGCTGGAAGATGACAAGATAATCTACAATTTAAGAATAAGAAACATGAACAAAGAAGCAGAAATACAAACAGGCGAATTACAAAGGCTATTCACGGAAATAATTAAGGAAAACTTCCCAAGCATGGGAA
>PVLA01015298.1:0-26001 GCA_004027455.1 Hydrochoerus hydrochaeris | reverse complement strand
TTTCATGCTGCTTTGTTATTTTTAAAAGTTCTATCCTTTCCTGATCACTAATTGTGATCCTGTCCTCAAGGTCCAAAATCCTATCCTCAGCTTCCTTTAGCCAGTTTTGCACACTTTCAATAGAATTTTTTTTCTTGGATGTCTCTTTGAGTTTGTTTCATGAATTCTGCTTGTTTTCTATGTTGTTCATTCAAAGTTTCAATCAGTTTCCTATGCTCATGTACTTTTTTCTCTAGTTTTTCTTTAGCTGCATTCAACAACTCCTTTACTAAAGTTGTTATTTCTATCTTTAAAGGGGAGACTACTTTTAATTTGATTTCTTCTATAGCCTGATGCAGTTGTTTTTTTATTTCATTCACTATCTTTTCAGAGATTCCCAGTGTGTTAATTTTGGGTCCTCTATTTCAATGTCTCCTGTACTTGCTTCTGGTGGACTATATGTTTGTGATTGCGTTTTGCTTTTTCATTTTGTCATTTTCACTCTGCCTGATGTTTTCTAAGTGTAGGAGTGGATCACACACACTCTTTTCAGACTCACCAAAGTCTTACAGTTAGTTGGAGGAGGTTTTACTACTGGCTCTATTTATCCCCTGTACACCTCCAGTTTAGGTGCATGCTCACCACACTAATACAGTTAATCTGCTGTAGTCCAAGGTTCACCACCTGGGAACCATGTTCCAAGTTTTTTCACACTAACTGGAGCCTTCTGAGATCTTCTGATTTTCCAGGTGAGATGACAGGCCCAGCAGAAGCAGTCCAGGGTAGTTTTCAGTGTTGGGCGGGCCTCTTTGATTTTCCTGGTGGCAGAGCAGGCCCACAGGGGAGGTTCCAGGCAGCCTATGCCAGACACAGGCTTCCATAAAGTTCCAAGTGGCAGGGTGGGCCTATGGTGGAGGTTCCAGGCAACTTATGCCTTATGCAGGCCTCTGCTAAATTCCAGGTAGCAGGGCAGGCCCACAGTGTAGATTCCAGGTAGCTTATGCCAGAAGAAGGCTTCTGCTAAGTTCCTGGTGGCAGGGCAGGCCTACGGTGGAGGTTCCAGTCAGCTTATGCCTCATGCAGGCATCTGCTAAGTTCCCAGTTATGTGGCTGTTTTAACTAGCAATTTCCAAATTGTGGCTGAGCAGTGAACAGAATGGAATGTTCATCAGAAAGTTGTAGCTTTCTACACCTCTTTAGTCAGTTTCAGCTTACTATCTATTTTGAGGAAGAGCAGAGTAAGGAGGTTATTTTCTTTATTCAAACTTTGTGACTGACTTTTGGCTTTTCCATGTAAAAAAGAGGCAAGAATCTGATTTAAATACCTTGGGAAATAATTTATTCTAGGTATCTGAACTCTGGGTTTAATCAGTATGGCCCCATGAATCATCTTGTCCTTTTATTTTAACCATGGGGCTTATGCTTTGCTTGTATCCTTGAAAGAAATTTAGTGCCTTTGAATTAATTAGTTTCTGTCTTCTTTCAGCCCATTAAGTCTTCCAAGTTTATAAGCAGAATCATATTTTCAAAAGCAATTTACTTTTTTCTCTGTTTTGTTGGGCATTATTTGGAATGAATTTTCTTCAATGACTTCAATTAACAGACATTACAAGCAATTGTCATGTGAAATTCTGCTCTGAAGGAGAGGAAGCTAAAGAGAATAAAGTGAAGACCTCTGCTATAACCAGGGTTTGTGAGTAGTAGGGTAAGTGTGTGAATGGGGGTGTGGGATTATTGCCTGGAAAAGAAAGCAGGAAGCAGGAGGGATAGGGGCAGGTAGAAATTCATCAGATGGGCACAGGAATGTATGCTGGCATACAGAGTTCTGATGGGCCCAGTGCAAAAGGAATGTGTGAAAGCAAAAAGTGGCAGTGGCAAGAAAGTTAAGTTTTACAGCTGGAGCCTCACAGGTTGATAGCTTCGCTGGTACCTCCCACCTATTGGAGGCAGATTTTGATTACACTCAGACAGGGAGGACACTCTCTAAGTCTGACACTGAGCAGTGCTGAGTGAGGCAAAAGATGACAATAACTAATGCCTTTGAGATACTTGTTGGAACAGTTGAGAAGGAGCAGGAGTGAGGAAAAGCTGTAAGTTACACAGAGCTCATTTTCTTAAGGTTTACAAGTGATGGATTATTCATTTTCACCAGTAGTCATGCAATATCCCAGAACTCTTCACAATTGTCATCAATTATTGTCATCAAAGCAATTAGGACTTTCTCATTATAACTGTCTACTACTATGGCTTGTTGTCTAACTAAATCATGATTACAAATGCCAGTGTTGTGTGAATCATTCTGATATAGAAATCAGTGCAGAAAAGCACCTGTGCAGCTAACTGTGGAACATTGGAGTCTGAAACTTCTCAAGAAAGTGATTTCCACAAGATTTCAGACTAAACTATTGATAAGCATATGACTTACCTTCAGAAACACTGTCCTTTGAGTCATCCTTCCTGGTAAGTGGTGTAAATGAACTGTGAGTGTTCCAGGGAAAGAACAAGTCAGGGTCTCCTGAGAATCAGCCATGCAGGAACTTGTGGGACAGACCACGACCACGAAAGAAACAAGCTAGCCTTTCTAACAAGTGTGTGAGCCATGGGCATGCCAGGGAGAGAATAAGTTAGTGTTTCCATGAGCCTACTAGCAAGCAGGCTGAAAATCAAACATCTCATGACCCCTCAACCCCACCCCATTAGCAACTGAATGGTTTTGAGGTCAGTCAGAGTTGATAGCAACTAAGGTACATAAAGCAACTAAATTTTTGTGTTTCCTGTTTGATTATGCTGACCTGGGGCCAGAGGTCTGAGCATCTCTTGGAAGGATGACAATATGCAATATAGCAAATATGGGGGATTTCCTTCTATCTTGTCTTTGAAGGCCAATATTATTTTCACTGTTTTACTTTGTTCTGATTAATTGGTTTGCTCTATTCAATATTCTGTTTTGATTGGCTCTATGGTGTTCTGTTTTTGTTTTGATTTTGCTACACCCAATTGAATGGACAACTACTGTAAAGATAATGAGATATACTATGGTACCTTTGCTGTTATCCCAGTATCCTGCTCTGAAGTTCGGTACCAGTCTCACTGCATTGTCTTGATTGGCTTTGTTCTGTGTTGTTTTGTTACATGTTACTATCTGTAAAATAAAAAAAAACCTTCTTTTTCATAGAAGTTGCTATAGTTTAGATCTTAAATGTCCCCCCAAAATTCAGGTAGCAGAGGCTTCATCCCCACAATGGTGCTAATAGGAGGCAGTGGAAACCTTATTAAATTGTGCCTAAAGGGAAGTCTTCAGATTACTGGAGGCATGCCTATGAAAGGGATTACAAGACCCTGGTCTTTCTCTTTTCCTTCACAACCATAATGAGGTTCCCTACTGCAGATCTAAAAGCAACAAGGGCAAGTAATTATGGAGCTCTAAAAAGGTGAGTTAAAACAAACCTTCCCTATTTATAAGTTGATTATCTTAGGTATTTCATACAGTAACAGAAACCAGACTAACACAGAGGTACAGTAAAAGGAATTCTTTTTTCTCTTTTGCCACTTTACTAATTTCAGCTCTTCTGAAGAGCAACAACAGGGTGCAATGGAGTCTCATATTTACATCTGGTTAAATAATCTTTGGCATATTGAAGTGTCAGTGGGAGTCTTTTAAATTTTGTTTGCATAAGAAAATCTATGTGGCAGGTACTTTCTCAGATTGTTTCCCTCTTGGAAGCTACTACTTATGCCTATGGTAAAACATATAAGATACACTTATGCCTATGGCAAACATGTAAGAATAGTATTTGTGCAAATACTTGTACAATAATGCATAGTCTCAAGAAAAATGGGCTTCATGTGATGTCTATGAGAAGTTGTTGATTCTGATGAAATATTTCTCTTTAGCTATTTTCCTGGTGATAGATACCTATCTGTAGGGCAGAAACAAAAATAGAGATGGACTTTCTCATTATAACAAAATAAAGCTGCAACATAGTAGATCTTAAGTAAATAAAACATTTGAAGAAGAGATACTCTTGTTTGAACAGAAATGGGAACCAATGACAAAGCCTAAAGAAGGAAAATGGATAAATGGCACTCACAAACGTTTGGATATGACTAGAGTGATCATACGTTCAAGTGTAAATCTTTTTCTGAGAAGCATGAGATCAGATTTCAATATAGGATTCTGGCTGGAATTTCCTCCAAAGTCTCAGCCTTCTTATTTCTTCTCTTTGTAAACTTATGCCATATTTTCTTATATACTGTTTTTTTCTCACAGAGTAGAAAGTATGTCAAGAGGCAAATTGTCTCCAGTTCTATATATTAAGAAAGTTCAAATTTTCTTGAAATAGCAGTGGAATAGCAACCCCAAGCTCCCCAATCAATTTATCTGTGCTGCATCTCCAGGAGACAAGAAGATTTACCACCACTTTCAGAGGCAAATCTCAGCAGATCACCTCTTCAGTCACTATAGGGTTGATCTTCAGAACTTTCTTCAATGAGCAGTTACCCTATTCCTGGTTAACTGCAGCATGTAGAGCCTAGAAACATTCATAATCTTTTTGTATGAGAGATGATAACTAGTCTAAGCATGTTGTTTTATCATCAGAACTGGAGCACATGTTCATTTTACTGTAATCTAGACATTGAGAGAGATTTTGTTTGCTTTTTATTTTATGATAAATGAATGTTCACATGCAGTTGTAAGAACAGAGATCTCTTACAACTTTCATTTAATTTCTTCTGGTTATACATACTCTTACATAATTAGAGTATAATATCACAACCAGAAAATTCATATTGATATAATCCTCTTTACTTTAGATTTTTCCAGTTTATGTGGAGTTATTTTATATGTGCATTTGGTTTTCTAAGTTTTACCATGTGTGTAGGATAGTGCTACCATAGTAAAAATACAGAACAGTTCCATCATAAAGAGTCCTCTTTCCTGCCTTGGCCACTCTCAACCACTAGTTTTTTCACATATAATTTCATCTGTAATTTTGTTAGATCAGAAATGTTACATGAACGGAATCACATAGGATATAAGTTTTTTTTTTTTGAGGATTGGTTTATTTATTTTAAGTTGGAAAAATTCCCTTGAGATCTACTTAATTTGTTTTATGTATTAATCAGCAGTTTGTTCTTTTTTATACTATTCTGTAAATGAGTGTACCACATTTCATTTACACATTCATCTGTTATGGACATTTGAGTTTTCAGTTTGACATTATTATGAATAAAGAATTTTATGGCTATTTTAGTACAAGTTTTGTGTGGACATAAGTTTTTCTTTTCTTTGTGAAAAGTGCCCAGGAACTCAGTGGCTAGAATCTATATTTTATAGTAAGCTCATATTAAGGTTTTTTTTTTTTTTGAGACAAGGTCTCACTGTACAGTTTAGGCTGGCCTTGGACTCACTATGGCCTCAAATTCCAAGCAAGCCTTCTTTCTCAGCCTTCCAAGTGCTGGGATTACAAGGGTATGCCACTTTGCCCAGCATAGTTAGATAGTAGCTACTATTTTCCAGAGCAACTGTACCATTTTACATTCCTATTCACAATACATGATACAGCTTTTCTGCATCATTTACAACATTTGATGATGTCATTATTTTTACTGTAATATTCTGATAAGTGAATAATCATATGCTGCACAACCCTGCTCCCATTACCAATCGTGTGTTTGTTCTATGGAGTGTAGGATCAATCCCCACCCCAAATCAGTTCAGATGTTGAGATTGATCTCTGTATAAACATAATGTGAAAGCTTTATTATTCACAAAATTGGACTTTGGAGAGATAGCAGGGCAGACATCCAAGCCAGTATGGAATAGTGTAAGAGAAAGAAAGGGCAAGTAATTTTGGATTTCACAGTGGTTGAGTGATGGGACTAGGGTAAGAATTCCCTTGCATGAGCAGAAGTTTTCATGGTTTGACCTGTGGTGCCAAAAGAAGGTATCTAGACTTTCTTATCAGCTTGCCTGGATACAAGAGAAAAGAGAAAAGAGAAAAAAAGTGGGGCATGAATGGTCTCAGTGGTCAAGCATCAAAAATAAAATTAGATAATTTATTGCAAATTGCCTTTGTATCTTTTTCAAAGACCATTTATGCATATTTGCATAGTTCTATGCCTGAGCCGTCTATTTTGTTCCATTTATCCATATAGCTGTTCTTTTCCCAATGTTATACTGTCTTTACTATTGTAGCTACATCATAAATCTTAGCACAGGGAAAATGGTTCTTTCCATTTCAAAATTCCTTTTTAAGACTATTTTAGCTAAACAGGTGCTGTGCCACGAGGTGAGTTGCAGCTCACCAGGGCAGGCCTGGAAATGTTTGGGACCACCAATCCCAGTGGCTGGGTGCTGACCAGCCCTCTTAGGACACTGGACTAGGCTCTAGAGGTTCCACAGGCTTGATGGGACTGTGACCAGTGACCTTGACTGAACCAGGGGAGCCAGGCCCAACACACAAGGGGAGCCAAAGCCAAGTGAGTCTCAGTAGCAGAGGGCTCAGGAGGTCATCTCCAACACATCCAGGGAAAGCTTTGGAAAATCACGGGAAACATGGAAATATAGGAAAATGACAAAACAAAAGACCAAAATACAATCTCAAACCTCCACCCTATCCCAAGAAAACCTAGGAGGAGCTTGGCGCAGAGCATGTGGTCCAGGTCCCAGGCCCGCAGGCGCCGCAACAGCACTAGTGACTCCTCAAAGTGCTCGGCAGTCATGAAGACCTCCTCCACCTGGTGGATGAGGCCTGCCAGCTCATGAATTTATCAGCAAGAGAGAAGTAAGAACACTAAGCTTCAAAGCTGTCAGCAAAGCCATGCAAATTATACGGGGTCCAGCAAGGGAAAAGTCAGCACCTCCTGAGAAGCAGCCATGCTGGGACTGGGAGGAGCCCACAGAGAAGCCAAATAGCCAGGCTTTCTGGGCCTGCCTCTGGGAACTGAGCCAAAACCTGCAACAGGGGTAAACTGCCCAGAATCTCCACCACAGGTCTGCGCTGCCTCCGGGAACTGAGCCAAGCCTGCATCAGGGGTAAGCTGCCCAGTACCTCCACCATGAGCCCACCCTGCCTCTGGGAACTGAGAAGAAGCCTGCATCAGGCTTAGGCTGCCCAGGACCTCCACCATGGGCCTGCCCTGCCTCCGGGAACTGAGCAGAAGCCTGCATCAGGCATAGACTGCCCAGAACCTCCACGGTGGGCCCGCCCTGCCTCCAGGAACTTAGAAGAAGCCTGCATCAGGGGTAAGCTGCCCAGAGGCTCCACCATGGGCATGTCTTGCTTCCAGGAACTGAGCAGAAGCCTACATCAGGGGTAAGCTGCCCAGAACTTCCACAATGGGCCCACCCTGCCACCAGGAACTTAGCAGAATGCTGCATCAGGGGTAAGCTGCCTGGAACAGCCACCGTGGGCCTGCCCTGCCACCTGGAACTCAGTGCAAGCCCGCCTCAGGGGTAGGCTACCCTGAACCACCACTGTGGGCCTGCCCTGCCAGTGGGAACATCGAGGAGGCATGCCCAAGAATGAAAACTGCCCTGGACTGCTACAGATGGGCCCGACCTGCCACCTGGAATAGCAGAAGATCTCAGCGGTATTCAGATAGAGTGAGAAGATTTGGAACTTTGCTCCCAGGGGGTGAACTTTGGGCTACTCCAGATTGACTGTATCAATGTGGTGAGTATATCCCTAAAATAGAGGTGTACAGGGGATAAATAGGGCCAGTAGTAAAACCCACTCCAACTAATTGTAAGACTTTGGTGAGTCTGAAAAGAATGTGTGAGCCCTCCTACACATAGAAAACACCAGGCAGAGTGAAAATGACAAAACAGAAAAGCAAAATGCAGTCTCAAACATATAGTTCACCAGAAGCAAGTATAGGAGACACTAAAATAGAGGACCCCAAAAGTAACACACCGGGAATCTCTGAAAAGATAGCCAGTGAAAGAAAAAAAACAATAGCATTAGGCTATAGAAGAAACCAAATTAGAAATAGTCTCCCATGTAAAGATAGAAATAACAACTTTAGTAAAGGAGTTGTTGAATGCAGCTAAAGAAGAACTAGAGAAAAAAGTACATGAGCATGGGAAACTGATTGAAACTTTGAATGAACAATACAGAAAACAAGCAGAATTCAAGAAACAAACTCAGAAACATCCAAGAAACAAAAAATTCTATTGACAGTGTGTAAAACTGCCTAAAGGAAGCTGAGGATAGGATTTGAAACCTTGAGGACAGTATCACAGTTAGTGATCAGGAAAGGATAGAACTGTTAAAAATAACAAAGCAGCATGAAATGACAATCCAGAAGCTTCATGATGATGCTGAGAGCAACAATGTAAGAATAAGGGGCATTAGCAAAGATACAGGAGTGCAGGCAAGTGACATACACAAAGTATTTACAGAAATAATAGCAGAAAATTTCCCAAACATGGGGAAAGAATCTGATATGCAGATGAGTGTGGCATATAGAACACCAAAGAGTCACAATCAACATAAGTCCACACCCAGACACATAATTAAGATCTCAGACATACAGCATAAAAACAGAATATTAAAAGCTGTCAGAGAAAAGACACAACTCATGTATCAGGGAAAGCCCATTAGAATCATAGCATACTTTTCAGCACAAACCCTCAAGTCAAGAAGAGCATGGAGTGAGGTATTTCAAGCCCTGAAAGAAAACAACCTTCAACCGAGACTGATGTAACCAGCAAAAGTTTCATTCAAATTTAATGGAAGAAAAAATATACTTCCATGACAAAGAACAGCTGAAGAAATTCATGTCCATCAATCCAACCCTTGAAAGAGTAGTGAAGGCTATACTAGACAGAGATAAAAATGACTACAACCCCCAAAGCAACAACAGAAAGAAATATCCAGGTAGGATAAGCAATTAAATAAGAGGAAAAACAAAAAGAAACAACTGGAACATAACATGGCAAAGTTGAGCCAGTACATATCAGTGATATCCATAACTATAAATGGCCTCAATTCACCTATAAAAAGAAATAGATTGATAGAATGGATCAAGAAACAGGACCCCACAAGATGCAGTATACAAGAAACACATGTGACCCAAAGGGAAACTCATAGATTAAAAGTCAAAGGATGGAAAACAGTATTCCTCGCAACAGGAACCCAGAAAAAAGCAGGGGTATCTATTCTATTTGCAGACAATGTGAACTTCAAACCTAAAATGATTAAAAGAGATAAAGAAGGTCACTACATACTTGTTAGTGTTAAAATTTAAGATGAAGAACTAACAATTATAAACATATACCTGCCAAATACAGGAGGACCCAACTATATAAGACAGATACTAATGGACATGAAAAAACAAATACACAAGAACACAATTATAACAGGAGATCTTAACAGCCCATTGTCACAAAGAGATAGATGAACTAGACAAAAAGTCAGCAAAGCAATAACAGAACTGAATCATACCTGTGAGCAATTTGACTTAGTAGAGGTTTACAGAGTGTTCCACCAAACCACATCAGAATACACATTCTTCATAGCTGCACATGGGATGTTCTCCAAAATAGACCCTATACAATCCCATAAAACATTTTTAAGTAAATGCAAAGGTATTAAAATTATACCATGCATAATATCTGACCATAGTGCAATGAAATTGGAAATTAATGGCAAAACAAATATTAAAACATATATAAATACTTGGAAATTAAATAACAGCTTTTTAAACAACCAGTGGGATACAGATGAAATTAAAGAAGAAATAAAACAGTATGTACAATTCAATGAAAATATAGAAACAGCATACTGTAATCTGTGGGATGCAATGAAAGTGGTCTTAAGAGGTAAATATATAGCAATAAACTGTCATATCAAGAAAACAGAACGAGCACAAATAAACAACCTAATGCTCCATCTAAAGCTTCTAGAAAAAGAAGAGCAAGCTAAACCCAAAGCTCATAGCAGAGACAAAATTGTAAATATTAGAGCAGAAATCAATACAATTGAAACTAAAAAAACAATCCAAAGAATTAATGAATCAAAAAGCTGGTTTTTGAGAGAATCAAAAAAATTGACAGACCCCTAGCTAACCTTGTCAAGAGAAAGAAAGAAAGAACCCAAATTCATGCAATAAGAACTTAAAGGGGAGAAATTACTACAGATCCCATGGAAATTCAAAAGATCATGAATACCTACGTTGAAAATCTCTACTCACATAGAGCAGAAAACACAGAGGAAATGGATAGATTCCTAGAAACATATGAATTACCAAAGCTCAACCAAGAAGATATAGCAATTTGGAACAACCCAATATCAGCTATTGAAATTGAAAGTGTAATTAAAAACTTACCAACAAAGAAAAGGCCAGGTCATGATGGGTTCACAGCTGAATTCTACAAGAAATTTAGAGAAGATCTGATGCCAGTACACCTTAAACTCTTCCATCAAATTGAGAAAAATCAATCCTCCCTAAATCATTCCTGGAGGCAAGCATTACTCTGATACCAAAACCAGAGAAAGATCCAACCAAAAAAAGAGAACTTTAGGCCAATCTCACTAATGAATATTGATGCAAAGATTCTCAACAAAATACTGGCAAATAGAAAGCAGCAAATCATCAAGAAGATTATACATCATGATCAAGTGGGGTTCATTCCAGGAATGCAGGGATGTTTTAACATATGCAAATCAGTAAATGTAATACACCACATCAACAGAGCCAAAAACAAAAACCACATGGTCATCTCAATAGATGCAGAAAAAGCTTGAGACAAAGTCCAACATATGTTCATGATAAAAACAGTCCAGAAACTTGGAATACAAAGCATCTATCTCAACCTTATAAAAGTGATCTACGACAAACAGACATCCACCATTATACTAAATGGACAAAAACTGAAAGCTTTCACTTTAAAATCAGGAACAAGACAAGGATGTCCACTCTCACCACTCCTTTTCAACATAGTTCTGGAAACACTAGCCAGGGCAATCATACAAGAGTGTGAAATAAGAGGAGTAAAGATAGGAAAGGAAGAAGTTAAATTATCACTATTTGCAAATGACGTGATACCCTATATAGAAGACCCATAAAACTCCATTAAAAGACGGCTAGAGGTAATTAACAAGTTCAGTAGTGTAGCTGGATACAAAGTCAATGCTCAAAAATCAATAGCATTCCTGTACACAAACAAAAAACTCACTGGGAGAGAAATTATGGAAATATCACCCTTAAAATAACATCTAAAAAAATGAAATACTTAAGAATCAACCTAACTAAAAAATGTAAAAGACCTATATGATGAAAATGACACTACACTGAAAAAGGAGATTGAAGAGGATTTTAGAAAATGGAAGGCCATTCCTTGGTCTTGGTTAGGAAGAACCAATATTGTGAAAATGGCTATACTCCCAAAACTGTTATATAGATTTAATGCAATCCCAACCAAAATACCATTGACATACCTCACACATCTAGAGAAAACAGTCCTAAAATTGATTTGGAAACAGGAGAAACCTAGAATAGCAAAGGCAATTCTTCTTCCAATCTCACTAATGAATATTGATGCAAAGATTCTCAACAAAATACTGGCAAATAGAAAGCAGCAAATCATCAATTGATTTGGAAACATTGATGATTGATTTTCAATCATCAATTGATTCTTCTTCCACTGGAAGAAGAATAGTCTCTTTAATAAATGGTGTTGGAAAAATTGGCTCTCTACATGCCGAAGACTGAAACTAGATCCATGCTTATCATCATGCACAAAACTAAAGTCTAAATGGATCAAAGACCTCAATATTGAAACAGAAACACTAAATCTACTGGAAGACAAGGTAGGTAGAAGTCTTGGAGACATAGGGTTAGGCAGAAAATTCATGAACCAAATGCAAACTGCATGGGAATCACTTCAAAGAATCAACAAATGGGATCTCACATTATTGAAAAGTTTTTGCACTTCAAAGGAAATCACCAACAGAGTGAAGAGAAAACCAACAGAGAGGGAAAGAATTTTTATTAGCAACCCCTCAGACAAAGGACTTGTGTCCAGAATATATAAAGAATTGAAAAACATCAAGCCCACTAAATTCAAAGGCCTTCTCCAAAAATGGGCATCTGAGATGAACACATAGTTCTCAGATAAAGATGTAGAAATGGCAAATAAATACATGAAGAAATGTTCACCATCACTGGTCATTCGAGAAATGCAAATTAAAACAGTATTGAGATTCCACCTTACCCCGGAAAGAATAGCTGCCAGAAAGAAATCAACTGATAACAAATGTTGGCGAAGCTGTGGGGAAAAAGGAACAGTGCTCCATTGTTGGTTGGAATGTAGACTGATGCAACCATTATAGAAATCCATATGGAGAATTCTCAGAAGACTAGCATTGGAATTGCCATTCAATCCAGCTATCCCTCTACTGGGTATTTTCCCCAAAGAACTGAAAAGTTCATATCACAGTGATATATGTGCACCCATGTTCATAGCTGCACAATTTGTGATAGCCAAATCTTGGAAACAACTAAGATGCCCATCAATTGCAGAGTGGATGAAAAAGATGTGGCATTTTTATACAATGGAATATTACTCAGCTATAAAATAGGATGATCTTGAGGCCTTTATAGGCAAATGGAGACAACTTGAGACTATCCTCATTAGTGAAATAAATAGGAATCATATTTATAAATATCACATTGTGTCTCTAGTGTAAAAAGTAAATAAGAACTACAAGTGTAGTAAAACCAAAATGTGTAATTGCTATTGTGAAAAAGAGAGGAAAGGAAAGTACTCTACGGGATATAACTGCATGTAAGTTTGAGTGTGTAAAATAGATGACCATATTGATGAATTTTTGTGGGATCTTTGAGCAAAACTATTTGTAGCCTGACTGTTTGAATATTTATTATGTACCCTTTAACTTTGTAACTTGAACAACTACATCCAGGATGACAGTACATAATTTATAAATTACTGATTTCTTAGTGAGGCTTTTTCTCATTCTCCTTTTTCTTCCTTTCTTCTAGAATTCTGTATTGTTGCTACCCTTTTTTTCTGTTTTGTTTTTCTTCTCTTTAAATAAAATTTTTAAAATGCATAATTGCTATTGTAAAAAAAGAGGAAATAGGAAGCACTATAAAAGATACAGGTGCATGTATAGTTAGATGTATGGGATTGATGAGCATATTTCTAGGTTTTTGTTGGATTGCTGAGCAGATCCGTTTGCACTCTCACTGCTTTAGTGTCCACTTTGGGTGTTTTAATTCTGTAACTTGAATAACTATTTCTAAAAGAACAATATGTAATGTATCAACTAGTTATTTCTTACTGTTTGTCTTCTTTTCTTGAAATTCTGTAATATTTCTACCATTTTCCTGTTTTTTTCTCTCTTACATTAAAAAATGTATAATTGCTACTGTAAAAAAGAGAAAATAGGAAGTGCCATAAATGATATAACTGCCTGTATATTTATGTGTGCAGGATTGTTAACCATATTTCTTAGTTTTTGTTTGATTGTTGAATAGATCTGTTTGCAGTCTCACTGCTTGAGTGTCCATTTTGTGTGCTTTAATTTTGTAACTTGAACAACTATTTTTAAAAGAGCAATATGTAATTTATCAGCTACTGATTTGTTACTGTTTATGTTTTTTTGACATTCTGTAATATTTCTGTCCTTTTTCTGTTTTATCCCTATAAATAAAAAATTAAAAATTAATACAGAAACCAAGAAAACCTAGGAGCCATGTACATAGAAGAAAATATTACACATACACCTGAAATGCATGAAATGATATGAGCTGAAATAAAGAAGCAAGTATGGGAAGCTATTAGGGAACTCAAGTCAGAAATATTCTCCCAAAAAGAATAATGTTCACCAAAAAGAAGTGGTAAAAGTAGTGAAAGAAATACTGAATGTATCTAATGAACACAAAGCTAAAAAATTAGAAGAACAACACAAAATAATAGAATCCCTGAATGAACAGTTTAAGAGACAAACTGAATCCATTAAGCACATTCAAAGAGATATACCAGAAATTAAAAATTCTAATGAAAGTTGCAAAAACTGCCTCAACAAAAGTGAAGATAGAATCTCAGACCTTGAAGATAAGATTGTAGCTAGTGAACAGGAAAGGAAAGATCTTCCAAATATAAGAAGAAATCAGGAAATAACAATTCAACAGTTGCAAGATGATGCAAAGAAAAACAATATAAGATTAATGGGGTAAAGAAAAAAGAAGTGGACAACACAAATGATATCAAGAGGCTATTTAAAGAAGTAATAGCTGAAAACAGCTCAAACATGTGTATGGAAACTGGCATATGGATTAGTGAGGCATATAGAACTCCAAATAGTGATAACCAAAACAAAACTATACCCAGACATATAATAATCACCATCCCAGAAATCCAACACAAGAACAGAATATTAAAAGTTGTTAGAGAGAAAAGACAGATCACCTATACAGGAAAACCTATCAGAATCACAGAAGACTACTCAACACAAACAATGAAGTCAAAAAGAGCACTGAGTGAAGTTTTTCAGATACTTAAAGAAAACGACTCCCAACCCAGACTCATATACCCTGCAAAACTATCCTTCAAAATGGATGGAGAAATAAGATATTTCCATGAGAAAGAACAGCTGAAGAACTTCATGATCACCAAATCAAACCTACAAACAATACTAAAAGACATTCTAGATACACATAGGAAAAACCCACTAAGCAAGACAGACAATAAAAAGAATGGAAAGTTAAGATACAACATCAGGAAGAAAACATGTCAACAATAAAACAATATATGACAGTTATAACCATTAATGTAAATGGCCTCAATTCACCAATTAAAAGAAACAGACTGGCAGAATGGATAAAGAAACAATGTCCAACCATATGCTGTCTACAAGAAACCCATCTAACCTAAAAGGAAACTCATAGACTGAAAGTCAAAGGATGGAAAACAATACTCCATGCCACAGGAACTCAAAAAAAAGTGGGGGTAGCTATTCTCTTTGCAGACCATGTGAAATTCAAACCAAGAATGGTTTGAAGAGATAAAAAATGTCACTACATACTAGTTAGGGGAAAACTGAAAGAGGAAGAGATAACAATCTTAAATATATATGCACCAAATTCCAGAGCACCCAACTACACAAAGCAAGTATTAACAGAAATGAAAAATCAAATAGGCAATAGCACAATTATAACAGGAGACCTTAACACACCATTGACACATAGGGATAGGTCAAGAAGACAGAAAATCAGCCAAGAAAAGCAGAACTGAATCACACCTGTGAACAAATGCATTTGATAGATGTATACAGAGTGTTCTATACAATAATATCAGAATATACATTCTTCTCAGCAGCACATGGGACATTCTCTAAAATAGGCCATATACTAGCCCACAGAATATATTTAAGTAAATGGGAAAGAACTGAAATTATCCCATGCATGTTATTGGATCATAGCACCATGAAACTAGAAATTAATTATAAAAGTAACTGCAAAAACCCCACAAACAAATGGAAATTAAATAATACACTCTTGAGCAATCAGTGAGTCACAGAGGAAATTAAAGAAGAAACTAAACAATATCTACAAGCAAACACAAATACAAATACAACTTACCAGAACCTGTGGGATGCTATGAAAGTGGTCCTCAGAGGAAAATTTATTGCACTGAGTTCTCACATTAGGAAAACAGAATGAACACAAATAAGCAATCTGATGTTAAACCTGAAACATATACAAAAAGAAGAGCTAGCCAAGTCCAAAGCCAAAAGAATGGAGGAAATTATAAAGATCAGAGTAGAAATTAATGCAATAGAGACTAAGAAAACCATTCAAAGAATCAATGAATCAAAGAGTTAGTTCTTTGAAAGAATAAATAAAATTGACAAGCCCCTAGCCAACCTAACTTAAAAAAAGGAAAGAAAAGACTCAAATTCATGCAATACAGAATGAAAAAGGAGAAATCACTACCGACCCTGTGGAAATACAAAGGATCATCAACAACTATTTCAAAAACCTCTACTCTCATAGGTTTGATAACACAGAAGAAACAGAAAGATTCCTAGAAACATATGAACCTTGAAAGCTGGATCAAGAAGATGTAAAGCTGCTGAATAACCCAAACTCTATTACTGAAATTGAAAATGTAATGAAGTCTCTACCAACTAAGAAGAGCCCAGGCCCAGATGGATTCACTGTGGAATTATACAAGAAAAAGAAAGAAGACTTAATGCCGACACTCCTCAAACTCTTCAATGAAACTGAAAGAGAAACAATTCTCTCTAATTCATTTCTGGAAGCAAATATCACTGTAGTACCAAAACTTGAGAAAGACCCAACTAAAAAAGAGAACTATAGGCTGATCTCCCTAATGAACATAAAGGAAAAATTCTCGGTAAAATATTGGCAAGCAGGACGCAGCAAATCATCAAGATTATACACTATGACCAAGTGGGACTCATCCCAGGCATGCAGGGATGGTTCAACATATGTAAATCAATAAATGTAATCCACCACATCAATAGAGCTAAAAGCAAGAATCACATGATCATTTCTATAGATGCAGAAAAAGCTTTTGATAAGATCCAACACCTGGGGAGGGAGAGGAGAAGAGCTCAGAGAGGAAGCTTTGCCTTGGTCGGGGTAACCTTTGTGACCTTTTCTCTACCAGGAGATCAGTTAGCAGGTTATCATAAAGACCAAGGGGCAGTCCTGCCACTGGGAACTCAGCACAAGTCTGCCTCAAGCCTAGGCTGCCCCGAACCACTACCGAGGGCCTACCCTGCCACCGGGAACTCAGTGCAAGCCCACCTCAAGCACAGGCTGCCCCAAACCACCACTGGAACTGCCTTGCCACCTGGAACTCAGCACAAGCCCACTTCAGGTGTAGCCTGCCCCAAAACACCACCAAGGGCCCACCCTGCCAACAGAACTCAGCACAAGCCCACCTCAGGGGAAGGCTGCCCTGAACCACCACCAAGGGCCTGCCCTGCCATGGGAACTCAGGGCAAGCCTGCCTCAGGGCTAGGCTGTCTGGAGACTGCAATGTGGGTCCGCCCTGCAACCAGGAACTCAGCCCAAGCCCGCCTCAATGGTGGACTGCCAGGAACCAGGATCATCAGAAGATCTCATTGGGTTCCAGTTAATGTAATAAAATTTGGAACTTTGCTCCCAGGTGGCAAATTTTGGACTACAGTGGATTAACTGTATCAGTCTGGTGAGTATACCCCTAAATTAGAGGTGTACAGTGGATCAGTAGGGCCAGTAGTAAAACCCCCTCCAACTAACTATAAGACTTTGGTGTGTCTGAAAAGAGTGTGTGTGATCCCCTCTTACACATAGAAAACACCTGGCAGAGTGAAAATGACAAATCAAGAACAAAATGCAGTCTCAAACATATAGTTCACCAAAGGAAGTATAGGAGACATTGAAATAGAGGACCCCAAAAGTAACACACTGGGAATCTCTGAAAAGATAGCAAGTGAAATAAAAAAACAACTGCATCCGGCTATGGAGGAAATCAAATTAGAAGTAGTCTCCCATGTAAAGATAGAAATAACAACTTTAGTAAAGGAGTTGTTGAATGTAGCTAAAGAAGAACTACAGAAAAAAGTACATGAGCATGGGAAACTGAATGAAACTTTAAATGAACAATATAGAAAACCAGCAGAATTCATGAAACAAACTCAAAGAGACATCCAAGAAACAAAAAATTCTATTGAAAGCATGCAAAACTGCCTAAAGGAAGCTGAGGATAGGATTTTGAACCTTGAGGACAGGATCACAGTTAGTGATCAGGAAAGGATAGAACTGTTAAAAATAACAAAGTAGCATGAAATGACAATCCAGAAGCTTCATGATGTTGCCAAGAGCAACAATCTAAGGATAATGGGCATTAGCGAAGATACAAGAGTCCAGGCAAATGACATACATAAATTATTTACAGAAATAATAGCAGAAAATTTCCCAAACATGGGGAAAGAATCTGATACGCAGATAAGTGAGGCTTATAGAACACCAAACAGTCACAATCAACATAAATCTACACCCAGACACATAATAATTAAGATCTCAGACATACAGCATAAAAACAGAATATTAAAAGCTGCCAGAGAAAAGACACAACTCACCTATCAAGGAAAGCCCAATAGAATCACGGCACACTTCTCAGAACAAGCCCTCAAATCAAGAAGAGCTTGGAGTGAGGTATTTCAAGCCCTGAAAGAAAACAACCTTCAATCCAGACTGATGTATCCAGCAAAAGTTTCATTCAAATTTAATGGAGAAAGAAGATACTTTCATGACAAAGAACAAGTGAATAAATTCATGCCCACCAAACCAACCCTAGAAAGAGTACTGAAAGACATACTAGACAGTGATAAAAATGACCACAATCCCCAAAACAAGAATAGAAAGAAATCACCAGGTAGGATAAGCAATTAAATAAGAGGAAAAGCAAAAAGAAACAACTGGAACATAACATGGCAAAATCGAGCCAGTACATAACAGTGATATCCATAAATATAAATGGCCTCAATTCACCTATAAAAAGAAATAGATTGATAGAATGAATGAAAAAACAGGATCGCATAATACGCTGTATACAAGAAACACATCTGACCCAAAAGGAAACTCATAGATTAAAAGTCAAAGGATGGAAAACTCTATCCCATGCAACAGGAACCCAGAAAAAAGAAGAGGTAGCTATTCTATTTGCAAACAACATGAACTTCAAACCTAAGATGATTTAAAGAAATAGAGAAAGTCACTACATACTTGTTAGTGGTAAAATTCAAGAGGAAGAACTAACATATATAAATATATATGCACCAAATACAGTAGCACCCAACTATATAAGACAGATACTAATGGACATGAAAAACCAAATACACAAGAACACAATTATAACAGGAGATCTTAACAGCCCATTGTCACAAAGAGATAGAGCAACTAGACACAAAGTCAGCAAACAAATAACAGAACTGAATCATACCTGTGAGCAATTGGAATTAGTAGATGTTTACAGAGTGTTCCGCCCAACCACAAAATTAAAAAAAGTTTATTTTAGCTACTCTAGGTTCTGTATCATTCCATGTGGGTTTTAGAATATGTTTTTTTATGTTTATAAAATCCCTGCTGGGACTTAGATAAATATAGCATTCCTCTATAGATCACTTTGGCAGGCTTCATATTTTAATTTTTTTTATTTTAGAGAGAATAAAACAAAAGATAATAGAACAAAGCAGATCTGAACAGAACAATTGAAGCAAAACAGCACTTCACAACAAGACAATTGGATATTAACAGTAGCTACCATAATGTCTCTTTTCTTTGAAATATTTGAGTGTAGTTTTACACACAATAATATCGAACATAACAAAATAGAATAAAATCATTCAAGAGAATGAAAGTATTACAAGGCATTCTGAACCAAATAACAGAAAATGAACAATGGCTACTATAATATCTCATTTTCCATAAAAAATTTGTCTATACTATCATACATACTAAAATCCAATAAGACATAAGATGATAGAACCAATGGTAATAGAAGAACAAAAGCATAGTAAGACTTCAAAGCAAGTGATATTATATCAGCAATGGCTGCCACATTGTCTTGTTTTCTTCAAAGTAGCTGCTCATAACATCACACATAATAAGAACAAACAAAACAGAATAATACCATTCCAACCAATGAAGGAAAACATTATAAGTCCTCAAAGCAATATAATGGGGAACCATGATTACCACAAAATCTTTTGTACTGTTACCATTTCTTTCACTAGAGAGACTACATGGTATTTATACATTTGACTTTGATTTATTTCACTTATGAGTTGTTCTCAAGTTGCATACACTTATTTATAAATATCTCAAAGTGATCATTCTTTATAGCTGAGTAGTACTCCATTATATAAAAGTACCACAATTTTTTATCCATTCCTCATTTGATGAGTACTTAGGTTGTTTCAAAGATCTAGCTATTACAAATTGTGCTGCTATAAACATGGGTGCACATATATCACTGTGGTATGATGTTTTCAGGTCTTCTGGGAATATGCCTAAGAGTGGAATAGCTGGGTTAAATGGGACTTCCAACCCCAGCTTTTAGAGGAACCTCCAGACTGACCTCCACAGTGATGCACCATTCTACACTCCTAGCAATAGTGTAGAAGAGTTCCTTTCCCCCCACAGATCTTCAGCATTTGATGTTGGTAGTTTCCTTGATCCTGGTCATTCTTTCTGGAGTGGGATGGAACCTCAGTGTGGTTTTAATTTGCATTTCTCTAATGACTTATGATGATGAACATTTTTTCATGTATTTATTTGCCATTTGTATGTCTTCATCTGAGAATGGTGTGTTCATCTCAGATGCCTATTTTCGGATTGGGTTTTTGAATTTTGAGGCCCTGATTTTTAAAAATTTTTTATAAGTTCTAGAGAAAAGTCCTTTGTCTGAGGGACAGTTTGCTAAGATTTTTTCCCAGTTTGTGGGTTTTCTTTTCACTATGCTGGATATTTCTTTTGACATGCAGAAAATTTTTAATAAGACATGATCCCAGTTATTGATTCTAGGAAGAATTTCCTGTGCAGTTTGATTGTTGTTTATGAATTCTCTACCTACCCATATGTCTTCAAGATTTCTACCTAGTTTGTCTTCCAACAGATTTAGTGTTTCTGTTTTAATATTTAGATCTTTGATCCTTTTAGAATTTAGTTTAGTACATGGTGATAGGCATGGGTCTAGTTTTAATTTTTGGCATATGGATAGCCAATTTTTCCAGCACCATTTATTAAAGAGACTATTGTTCTTCTAGTGAACATGTTTGGTCCCTTTATCAAAGATAAGGTGGTTGAGTGTGTTTGTAGATGTGGTTGTATCTTCTAGTCTATTCCATTGATCTTCAGAACTGTTTTTATTCCAGTACCATGTTCATTTTATTATAGTAGATTTGTAGTATGACTCCAAGTCAGGAATTTTGATGCCTTCAGCCTTGTCTTTATTGCTTAGAATTGCCTTTGCTATTTTAGGTCTCTTCTGGTTCCAGATGAATTTTAGGAGTGATTTCTCCATATCTATTAGGTATGCTTGTGGTATTTTGATTGAGATTGCATTGAATCTGTATAACAATTTTGTGATAATGTCCATTTTCACAATAGTTATTCTTCTCATCTGTGAACAAGAGATGTCTTTCCATTTTCTGAGATCCTCTTCAAATTTTCAGGGTATAATAATTTTCCCTATATAGCTCTTTTACATCTTTCATTAGATTAATTCCTAAGTACTTCATTTTTTTGATTGCTAGTATGAAGTGTGTGTCTTCTCTTATTTCTCCCTTGTTGATTTTGTTTCAGTGTATAGGAATGCTATTGATTTTTGAGTATTGTCTTTGTATTCACTAACATTGCTGAATTATATTATTATATCTAGGAGTCTTTCAACGGAGGTTTGGGGGTCTTCTTTGTAGATTATCATGTCTTCTGCAGATAATGATAATTTAACTTTCTCTTTTCCTATCTTTATTCCTTTTATTTTTCTCTCTTGTCTAATTGCTTTAGCTAGTATTTCCAGTACTATGTTGAGTAGGAGTAGTGATAAGGGAGATCCTTGTCTTGTGCCTCATTTCAAGGTAAAGGCTTCCAGTTTTTGGCCATTTAATATGATACTAGCTGTTGGTTTGTCATAGATGGCCTTTATCATATTGAGGTAGAGACCATCTATTCCAATTCTTTGTAACTTTCTTATCATGAATGGGTGTTGGATCTTATCAAAAGCTTTTTCTGTGTCTATTGAAATTCTCATGTGATTATTACTTTTGGCTCTATTGATATGGTGGATTACATTTATTGATTTATGTATGTTCAACCATCTTTGCATGCCTGAGATTAATCCCACTTGGTTATGGTGTATAATCTTCTTGATGATTTGCTGCATCCTGCTTTCCAATATTTTATTGAGAATTTTTGCATCTATGTTCATTAGAGAGATTGGCCTATAGTTCTCTTTTTTAGTTGGGTCTTTCTCAAGTTTTGGTACTAGAGTGATATTTGCTTCCAGGAATGACTTAAGGAGAATTGCTTCCCTTTCAATTTCATTGAAGAATTTGAGGAGTGTCTGCATTAAGTCTTCTTTGTATTTCTTGTAGAATTCCACAGTGAATCCGTCTGGGCCTGAGCTCTTCTTTGCTGGTAAGGAGTTAATTACATTTTCAATTTCATTAACAGAAATTGGGTTATTTAGCCATTTTATATCTTCTTGGCACAGCTTTGGTAATTCATATGATTTTAGCAATTTGTCCATTTCTTCTGCTTTACTGAACCTATAAGAGTAGAGGTTTTTGAAATAGGTGTTGATGATCTTCTGTATTTCCACAGACTCTGTAGTGATTTCACCTTTTTCATTCCTTATTGCATGAATTTTAGTCTTTTTTTCTTTTTAAAATAAGTTTGGCTAGGGGCTTATCAATTTTATTTATTCTTTCAAAGAACAAACTCTTTGATTCTTTGTATTTTTTTCTTAGTCTCTATTGCATTGATTTCTGCTCTGATGTTTATAATTTCCTCCCTTCTTTTGGCTTTGGCTTGGCTTACTCTTCTTTTTCTAGATGTTTGAGGTGTAGTATCAGGTTGTTTACTTGTGTTCGATCTGTCTTCCTAATGTAGGAACTCAGTGCATTAAGTTTTCCTCTGAAGACCACTTTCATTGCATCCCCCAGGTTACTGTAAGTTGTATTTGTACTTTTGTAATCTTTATGTCAGTTTCCATTCTCTTTTTGGGAAATTTTCAGCTATTACTTCTGTAAATACCCTCTTGATATCATTTGTGTTGTCACTTTCTTTTTCATTTGTCCCTATTAATGTTAGGTTTTTTTCTTTGCATTGTCTTGCAGGTGTTTAATTGTTATTTCCTGATTCCTTATTATTTTTAGAAGATCTTTCCTTTCCTGCTCACTAGCTGCAATCTTATCCTTAAGCTCTGAAATTCTATATTCACTTTATTGAGGCAGTTTTGCAAACTTTCAATAGAATTTTTGATTTCTTGTATATCTCTTTGAATCTGCTTCATGTATTCTGTTCTTTCTTATACTCTTCCTTCAGGAATTCTGTCTTTTTGCTTTTTCCTTTAATTTTTTAGCTGTGTCATCTTTAGTTGTGCTCAGTATTTCTTTCACTACTCATTATTTCTTCTTTTACCTGGGAGATTATTTCTGATTTGAGTTCCTTCATAGCTTCTTGTACTTGCTTCTTTATTTCAGTTGATATCATTTCAGGCATTTCAGGTGTATGACTAGTATTTTCTTTTATGTACATGACTCCTAGGCTTTCTTGGGATGGGCTGGAGGTTTGAGATTGCATTTTGGTCTTTTATTTTTTCATTTTCCTATATTTCTGTATTTTGAGTGATGTTCCAAAGCTTTCTCTGGGCCTGTTGGAAATCACCTCCTCTGCCCTCAATTCTTGGGACTCATGCAACCTTGGCTCCCCTCCAGCTTGTGCCTGGTTCCCCCCATGGCTTGGGCCTGACTCCCCTAGTTGAATGAAGTTTTCTGGGTGTGGTCTACTCAAGCATGTGAAACTTCTCGAGCCTAGTCAAGTGTCCTAGGGGGCTGGGTCAGCACCCAGCCACCAGGAGCAATGGTCCCAAATCCTCCCAGTGCCAGTGCCAGAGAGCTGTAACTCACCTAGTGGCATGGTTCTGACTCCCCTTGTGGCATGGGCCTGACTCCTTGGTTGAATTAAGATCACTGGGTGTGGTCCACTAAAGCCCACAAAACCTCTTGATCCTATGCCATAGTCCTAGGGGGCTGGGTGGGTATCCAACTACTGGAAGCGAATGACCCAAACTCTCCCCTGTCCAGTGCCGGTGAGCTGGAACTCACCTCACAGTGCAGGCCTGCCTCCTCTGATTGAATGAAGGTCGGTGGGCATAGTCCACTCCAGGCTTCAAATTTTTAATATGTCAACTCTTCCAATCCATGAACACAGCATGTCCCAATTTAATTGTTAGATTTCTTTCACCAGCATTTTGTAATTTTCAGGATGTTTTGTGCATGTTTTTGGAGTAATTACAAATGTTGCTGAATATTTAACTTCAGTTTCCACATATTTGTTGAATTGAAATTTAATTTTTTTCTTTGTAGAGCTAAGGATTAAACTCAGTGTGTTTTGTGCATGCTAAGCAAGTTATCTACTACTAAGTTGCATCCTCAGCACCAAGACTGGTGTGTGTGTGTGTGTGCATTAGTGAGTGTGTCAGTGTTGATTTTGTATCCTGAGACTTTGACAAATTTATTTCTATGATGTCATTTTGTTGATTCTTTGATATTTTCTACATAAACAATATGTCATCTGTAAATAGAGACAGATTTATTGTTTCCTTTCCAATCTGTGTGCATTTGATTTCTTTTCCTAATCTTATCCCACTGATTAGAACTTTCAGTGATTTAATGAATAAGCATGTTTAGAGTGGACTTCTTTGGTTGTTACTAAACTATCCAAAGCGAAATACTAAAAAATATTATAAGTAAATCAAGATAAAGCCTTAAAAATATAGCCTACTGGAAGAGTAGAAAATAGAAACAAAAGTGAGAAATATGTGAAATTAATAAAAAGGAATAATAAAACAGTGGTAAACATACTAATAGTTAATGAAAATGAGAATAGTCTAAATATACTAATTATTTAAAATGAGGTTAGGAGAGTAGATTTAAAAAACATGATTGAGGGATCCAAGATGGCTGATTGATAGGTAGCATGACAGAAAGTCTCTCTGAAAAAAACAACTCAGATGCTAGAATCTAACACCAAGGAGAAGACCAAACAAAAGGAGAGGAATTCTCATGACCCCGGAAGACACTGAGGAAAAAGAAACAAGATGTTTGGATGGAGGACTGGAGCTGAGCATGCTCTGGTAGCTGAACTGGGTGCATCTTAGAGTCAGGTGACTCACGATCAAGCTGTGGTCATGGCCCTGCTGAAAGCAGGGGTTGGTGAGCTCTAGACCCTTGGTGAGAGGAGGCACTGCAACAGGGAGTGAAAATGGTGGGTCGAGCTACATGGACTTTGGTGAGTCATAGGGACTGAATTCCTCAGAGCAGGATGAACAGATAGATAACATTTTGGAGTTGGGCAGGACAGGCTTGAATCAACAACTGAGACAGTGTCATTTGGTGGCTCCTGGCCCAAGGTGGATTGGTGGGATCAGCTTGAGCTGGGCCATGCCCCTGGTTGGGTCCCAATAGCCAGGGACAAGGCTGTCCTGAACCTGTGACATCTGACAGAACACATAAATGCTGAAGCATTCACTGGTTGACTGATTTAGGGGCAGGGGCTGACCTGCAATGCCCCTTCCTGCACCTCACAGATCAGCAGTGGACTGGGGGGGCACTTCTTTATCTAGTGCACTGCAAAAAAACTGCAAGCAATACAAAAGGCCCAGAGACCTCCACCACTCACCCATCAGAAAGAAACCAGAAATACAAGACAGAGAAACAGCAAAAGGCCTCCAACTGCCAAACCAGGGAAAATGAGTACAGGAGAGGTAAATGCAGAGGAGGTTGAGGGCAGCAAACCTGTAATATCAGACACAGCCTCATCAGAAATAAAGAAATACTTCCAAGACCTCATTGATGAATTTAAATCTGAAATTCTAACTCAGGTGAAGCAAGATATAAGAAGATTAATAAAAGAAATGCTGGGTAATCCTCAAGAAGGCACAAATGGAAGAATGAGGAACCCAGAGAAAGGAGAGAAGCCTTTGATGAAGAATATAAACAAAATCTAGAATACATGGAACAGATCCAAAGACAATATCATGAAATTAAAAACTCCATTGAAAGCTGGCAAAACTCCTTAACAGAAAATAAAGACAGACTTTCAAAACTTGAAGATAGATTTGCAATGTATGATCATGAAAGGAAGGACCTCTTAAAAATAACAAGGAACCAGGAAGTAATGATACAAAGGCTAGAAGACAACAAGATGATTTATAACCTAAGATTAAAAAATATGAATGAAGAAGCA
>PVLA01015297.1:0-26008 GCA_004027455.1 Hydrochoerus hydrochaeris | reverse complement strand
TGGTAAGAGTACAGAAGATTTTATGGAAATCATGGTTCACCATTATACTGCTTTGATGTCTTATGTCTTCATTCATTGGTTTGAATGGTTTTATTCTGTTTTGTTTGATCTTAATATATGTGATCATATGAATAGTTACTTTGAAGACAAGACAGTATGGTAGCCAGTGTTGATTTAATATCATCTTGCTCTGAAGTCCCACCATGCTTTTGTTTTTCTACTACCATTGGTTCTATCACATTGTGTCTTACTGGATTTTAATACGTATGATAGTAAAAACAAAATTTTTATGGAAAACGAGATAATATAGCAGCCATTGTTCATCTTTGGTTATATGGTTCAGAATGCCTTGGAATACTTCTATTCTTTGAGTTGTTTATTCTACTTTGTTAAGGTTGACACTATTGTGTGTAAAGCTAAGCTCAACTATTTGAAAGAAAGAGACATTATGATAGCTACAGTTAATATCCAATTGTCTTGTTGTGAAGTGCTGTGTTGCTTACATTGTTCTGTTCTGATCTGCTTATATCTGTCCTCTTTTGTTTTATTCTTTTTAAAATAAAAAAATAAAAAAATAGTATTCTGTTCTTATGTTGGATTTCTGGGATGGTGATTATTATATGTCTGGGTGTAGTTTTGTTTTGGTTATGTCTATTTGGAGTTCTATATGCCTCACTAATCCATATGTCAGGTTCCATACTCATGTTTGGGAAGTTTTCAGCTATTACTTCTGTAAATAACCTCTTGATATCATTTGTGTTTTCCCCTTCTTTTTCTTTTATCCCTATTAATCTTGTATTTTTTTTCTTTGCATCATCTTGCAGCTGTTGAACTGTTATTTCTGATTTCTTGTCATTGTTAGAAGATCTTTCCTTTCCTGTTCACTAGCTGCAATCTTATCTTCAAGGTCTGAGCTTCTATCTTCACTTTCATTGAGGAGGTTTTTGCAACTTTCAATAGAAACTGATTTCCTGTATATCTCTTTGAATTTGCTTTATGTATTCTGTTTGTCTGTTAAACTGTTCATTCAGGGATGCTATCATTTTGCTTTGTTCCTGCAATTTTTTAGCTGTGTCTTTTTTGGATGCATTCAGTATTTCTTTCACTACTTTTATCATTTCTTCTTTTACCTGGGAGAATATTTCTGATTTGAGTTCCCTCATAGCTTCCTGTACTTACTTCTTTATTTCAGTTCCTATCTTTTCATCCATTTCAGGTGTATGTGTAGTACTTTCTTCTATGTACATGGCTCCTAGGTTTTCTTGGGATGGGCTGGAGGTTTGAGATTGCATTTTGGTCTTTCATTTTGTCATTTTCCTATATTTCCATGTTTCCAGCAATGTTCCAAAGCTTTCCCTGGATGTGATGGAAATCACCTCCTGAGCCCTCTGCTACTTGGACTCACTTGGCTTTGGCTTCCCTTGTGTGGTGGGCCTATCTCCCCTGGTTGAATGAAGGTTGCTGGGAACAGTCCACTGAAGCCCATGGAACCTCTGGAGCCTAGTCCAGTGGCCTAAGAGGGCTGGTCAGCACCAAGCCTCTGGGATTGATGGTCCCAAACTTTTCCAGTCCTGCCCTGGTAAGCTGCAACTCACCTCGTGGCGCAGTTATGGCTTGGCTCCCCCTTCAGCAGGCCTGGCACCCCAGGTCATTGGGTGCAGTCCACTCAAGCCCACAGGACCTCTGGAGCCTAGTCCAGTAAGCTAAGGGGGCTGGGCAGGCACCCAGCCTCCGGGATCGATGGTCCCAAACTTTTCCTGGCCTGCCCCGGCAAGCTGCAACTCACCTTGTGGTGGGGAGCTGGCTTGACTCTGATCCTAGTTTCAAAAGTATCAGGCTAATACTAACATGGTTTGCCAGCAGCTCAGTTGTACTTGAAGCTATATTGCTCTGGCTATCTGGACTGCTTCAGCCTGCATATCATACATTATATAGTCAATTTTTCACCCTTGAGTGATAACACTGCTTTGTTGTGTCAAAATCATTACCATAGTCCAGTACCAGAGGCCTGAATGATGAATCAAACAGCACATTTTCATACTCAACAGATAGGGAAGGTAGATTCTTGAGGTAGAAATAAAGAAACCCCTATACCCAGAAGAGATCTCTGAAGAATGGGCATCTCCTAGGGAAGCCTTCATACTAGTGATAAAATGATCTACCATAAGAAATTGGCAAACAGAGACTAGATAAGCAAAATAAAAAAAAAAATTGGAGCCACCCTAAATCAAGGCCACCTGTTTGCTGTAGTTGTTTGTAGTTGCAACTATAAATAAATCTTTCCAGGGCCTTTTTGGTCTCTTCAAATTTTTAAACATAATGGTCAATGCACTAGAAAGAAAGACCTTAGGAAGAGGTCAAGCCCTCCACAAGCAGAAGTGGATATTCTGGTCAGGGAAGAATGAATAAATTCAAACAACCTGTGAGTCAGCAGCAGAAACACCAAAGAAGCCATGCCCTCACTATGAGTAAGCTAGCATGTGGCATGAGAGAGGAGAGCATGACTTCATCCCACACTTCTCATAAGCACCCAGCTGATTAACAGGAACACAGGCTGCAATGATAGCAGCCAGCACAGGTCAGGAGGAGCAGCAAGAAATGCCCATTGTCTCCCCACCCCAGGCACCATCAGGGATGTCTGCTTCCCACAAGCCACTAGTGCATGCCTGGAGAAGCAATCAGATACTCCTCAGGTGCCTGCTTGCTACCATTGTGGATTGTTGCTTCCTGTGGGCTAGGAGAAACTGCCACACATGCCCCTGCACACCTACTGTCACCAGGGAAGTCCCAGTATCACTGTGCAGGTTGGGAAAAGAAGCATCCCTGCCACTGTTTACAATGATATTCAGGGAAGCCTCAGTGTAGTTGGTCCCATCTGGAGAAATCCACCCCATGCCTCAGCAGAAACCCAGGTTCAGAGAAACTCAGGTGCCTTGTCCATTTCTTTATACCACATATGGGTAGTCATTGTGAGAAGTGCCTAGGACCCCACAAGTGGCTCATCTAAATGAAAATATAAAGATGAATGAGAAAAAGGCAATCTTAGACCTCCAGCCCATGAAGAACAAGTCTGGGAAACATTGACATGGAATAAGTTGGAAAATTTTTGAGGGTATAGCAACTGTAGAAAAGAATTTATTTCATGAGGTTGTAAAAATAATCAGCTCAGAATTAATATCTCAAGTAAAAAAACAGACATTAAGAAAAAAATTGCTGAGCTTATCTAAAGGAGACATAGATTAAAGCAGGAGGAGTATGAGAAAATGATGGAAACTTTGAATGAACAACTGAAGAGGGAATTACAATATATGAAATAGACTCAAAGACATATTTAATAGCTAATACTCCATTGAAAACTCACAAAACTGGTTCAAAGCATCCAGCTGATTAACAAATTTTTCAAATCTTCTAAAGAAGATTGCTGCTGGTGATTGCAGAAGGAAACATCTCTTGAAAATAAGAAGGAAATGGGAAACAGTGATTGACTGTCTGCAAGACTATGCAAAGAAAAATGATTTAATACTGTTTTTTGTCAGAAAAAATGCAGGAGTCAACACAAGTGACACAAAAGGATTATCTATAGCAGAAATAGCAGAAAACTTCTCAAGCATCAGAAAAGGACCTGATATACAGATAAACAAGGTGTATCAAACTCCAATTAATTATAACCAAAATAAATCTCTCCACTAAGGAGAATCATTATTTAATCATTTCCAAGATGAGTTGAATTTTGTTATATAACTGTAGAACATGATCTTATTGTCAAAAATGTCAGATTAATAGTTGACACGGTTTGTCAGTAGCTCAGCTCTGCTTGATACTATATTGCTCTAGCTAGCTGAATTGCTCCAGGCAGCATCTGATACATGTTACAATTAATTTTTTGCCCTTCAGTGATAACTCTACTTTTATTGGGTCATAGTCATGACCATAGTCCAGTACCACAGGACTGGATGTTGAATTAAACAGCACATTTTCATACTCAACAGATAGGGAAGGTAGGTTCTTGATAGACATAAAGAAACACCTATATCCAGAAGACATCCCTGAAGAATGGACATCTGCTAGAGAAGCCTTCATGTTAGTGATATAACTATTTACCATAAGAGACTGGTAAACAGAGACAAAGGAGACAAAATACAAGAAAAGTTAGAGTGACCCTAAATCAAGGCTACCAGTTTGCTGCAGCTGCTTGTTTAAAACAGGATCCTATAGACAAGTCTTTCTAGGGTCCTTTTGGCCTTTTCAGAGTTTTCATAATTTTGAAAATACATTAGAAAGTAAGAACACAGGAAGAACCCAAGCCCCACATAAGCCAGAAACAGACTTTTTTTTTGTTTTTGTACTGAGTATTGAACTCATGACCACGTGCCTGTAAGGCAGGTGATTATGCTGCTAAGCTAAATCCCCAGCCCCAGAAGCAGACATTTTTTTCCCCAGAAGATTGAATAAATTCACACAGCCTGTGAGCCAACAGTAGTCACACCAAAGAAGCCATGCCTCCACTGCCAGCCAGATGGCCTGTGGGCTGGGAGAGGAGTGCCTCATCCCCACATCCCCATAAACAACTAGATCATTTAAAGGAACACAGAGTGAGATGATAGCAGCCAGCACAGGTCAGGACAAATGAGACACGCCCAGTGTCCCCTCACTCCAGGCACCAACAGGGATGCCTGCTGCCCACAGATAATCATGGCATATCTGGAGAAGCTCTCAGACACAGCCCAAGTTCCTTCTTAATACCAGTTAGGATATTTGCTTCCTGTGGGCTGGGAAAAACAGATAGACATGCACGTGCATACCTGCTGTCATCAGGGAAGTCCCACTGTGGCTGCACAGGCTGGGAGAAGAAGCATACCTGCCTCTTTCTGACAATAGCAATCAGGGAAGCCTCAGTGTGGTTGTTCCCATTTGGAGAAATCTACCCCATGCCTCACCAGGAGCCCAAGTTCAGAGAAACTGATGTGCCTAACCCATTTCCCTACACCACATATGGACATTTCAGTGTGGGAAGTGCCTAGGACCCCACAAATGGATTATCTGAAGTAAAATATCAAGATGAATGAGACAAAGACAATCTAAGACCTCCATCCTATAAAGAACAAGTCTAGCAGACACTGATGTGGAATAAGTTGGAAGTGACCCATCTGAAATTTCTGAGGGAATAGCAGCTGAAGGAAAGAATCAATTTCATGAGTCTGTAAAAATAATCAGCTCAGAAATAATATCTCAAGTAAAAGAAGAAATGATAGACATAATGAAAAAATTTCTGAGCATATCTAAAGAAGATATAGATTAACAAATAGAAGCACAGTGGGAATTCAGCTGTGTGCAGTAAGCACTGGCCTGGCAAGTGCAAGGTCATGTGTTTGATCCTCACGACCAAAAAAAAAAAGAAGATTGAGAAAACAATACAAAGAATAAATGAGGTTCACCTCCCCTCAGCTGGGAACATTGGTGAAGCCCTCAGCATGCCTGAGCCCCTTCAGACTGCCACTGCTGGCCTCACCCCTCTACTGGGGATGTTGGGGAAGCCCATAGCACTCCTGAGCCCCTTCAGCCTACCACTGGGCCTACTCCTCTGCTGGGAACACTGGGGGAGCCCATGGCATACCTGAGCCACCCCAGAGTGCCACCACTGGGCCCAGCCCTTGGGGAACCCATCCACCTCCTGGACCTAGTACTGCAGTTGATCTTTGGATCCAACCCCTGACTGGATGAGAGACTCAGGAACCCCTCACCCAAACAGAAGGCCTCAGCAGGCTCCAGTCAGTGTGGTGAGTTTGCCTCTAAAATAGAGTAAGTGCAGTGGGTAAATAGGAGCAGAAGTGAAACTCCCTCCAATTGTAACACCTTGGTGAACCTGGCAAGAGTGTGGATAATCTCTTCCTCCACATACAGAACATCAGACAGGTTGAGGAGTGTGTCAATAACGCCCCCCCAACTTAGAGAAAATTAAAAGAGCTCATGAGACGCCCAGTGACACAGCAGGGTCTCAGCTGACACAAACACTATAAGCAGTGAGATCTGGTGACCTGCAACAACTTGAAGCTATAGCAACAGCAGTAACTAAGAATTGATCTACATAAATAATTCTAGGCTAGATAGCCCAGAAAGAATATAGGAGTCAACCAACAAGTCCTACAGGAGGAATTCAGGTAACTGGTTCTTCTCTTCATTGTGGTACCCAGAAATTTGACAAACATCAACCACACAGTAGGACCCTAAAATTCACACTATGGATAGTTGTGAGTACTGGGGTTCAAAGACCAAATATTTACCCAAAAGGTGAAAATGACAAAATGAAAAGGCAAAATGCCAATCTCAAACATCTAGTCCATCAGGAGCAAGTACAAGCAACAATTAAATAGAAGACTTTAAAAGTCATACACCAGAAATCTCATACAAGATAGCTAATGAAGTAAAGAAACAAATCCATGAGGCTATAGAGGAACTCAAATTAGAAATAGTGTCTTATGTAAAGACAGAAATGACAACCTTACTAAATAAGTTGCTCAACATAGCTAGAGAAGAAGTAGATAAAACATATAGGAGCATAGGAATTTGATCTAAACTTTGAATGAACAATGCAGAAAACAAACAGAATCCATGAAAGAAATTCAAAGAGATATCCAAGAAACAAAAAATTGTATTGAAAGCTGGCAAAATCATTTAAATGAAGCTGAGCATACAATTTCAGACCTTGAGGACAGGATTGCAGATAGCGATCATGAAAAGATAGAATTTATAAAAACACTAAGCAGTATGAAATGACAACCCAACAACTTCAAGATGATGCCAGGAGAAACAATGTAAGACTAATAGGCATCAGTGAGGAAGCAAGAGACAAGGCACAGAACATAATTAAGCTGCTCATAGACGTAATGGCAGAAAATTTCCCGAACATGGGGAAAAAATCTGATATACAAATAAGTGAGGCATATAAAACTCCATACAATCATAACAAACATAAATATACACCCAGACATATAATAATTAAGATCTCAGACATACAGCATAAAAACAGAATACTAAAAGCTGTTATAGAAAAGACACCTATCAAGGAAAGCCTATTACAGTCACGGCAGACTTTTCAGTACAAACCTTCAAGTTAAGTGCTTGGAGTGAGGTATTTCTTTTTTAAAAAAATTTTATTTAAAGAGAAAAAAAGCAAAACAGAAAAAGGGGTAGAAACAATAAAGAATTTCAGAAAAAAGTAGTAAGAAATCACTAGTTGATAAATTACGTATTGTCTTCTTAGACATAGTTGTTAAAGTTACAAAATTAAAGCATACAAAGTGGACATTCAGTGAGACTGCAAAGAAGTTCAATGATCCAGTAACAACTTAGCAACATGGTTATCAATCCTACACACTTAAACATACATGCAGCCATGTTCTCTAGAGCACTTTCTTTTCTTCTTTTTACTTTTTAAGTCCATTATCTGTTTAGTTATATCCTGTTTCAGGTTGCTCAGTACCTTACTGACTTGTTTTGTTGTTATATACTTTATATAACTCTGTTGCTTTGTTTTTGAGTTTCTCCTCATCCATGATCCATGGATCAGCTTTGGTGGAGTTGGGAGATTTTTGGAGATATTTTGTTACTTTCTTATCTACTTTTTTTTGAAGGTAGCAAAATACAGCAGAACAAACCCATGTTATCACAGTGCAGTAAAACTACCACAGAGCCTCACAGCAGGTCACCAAGACAGGAGCAATGGGCTCAATAGTACAGCCTATTTTGTTCACATTACCTGTTCTTTCAATCACATAGAGGAAAATGGAAGGAAATATCAAACTTATAAAAACAGAATATTGAATAAAGCAGTACCATTAATCAAAACTGAGCAAAACAGTGATAAAAATATTTGCCTTCAAAGAGATGGTAGAAGGAAGTCCCCCTTACTTGCCATGCTGCATACATTCATCCTCCCAAAATATAATCAGACTGCCGGTGCCAATTTGCTAATGGGGGAGGAGGAAATGGATCAATGTCTGATGCTTAGCCTGCACACTGGCAGGGCCCCAGCTGCTTACCAGGGTGGCGAGTAGGCTGCCTGTTCTCCCAGTGCCCAAAGTTCCAACATGATGCAGAGCTCAGAAATCACTGGTAGTTCTCATCCTGGTGCGCCAGTGGCTTCCCAGGACCCCAGCTGCTTACCAGGGCAGCGAATAGGCCACCTGTTCTCCCAGTGCCCAAAGTTCCAACATGATGCGGAGCTCAGGAATCACTGATAGTTCTCACCCTGGTGTGCCGGTGTCTTGCCAGGCCCCCAGCTGCTTACCAGTGCGGCGAGTAGGCCGTGTGTTCTCCACAGAGTGAGGTATTTCAAGCCCTCAAAGAAAACAACTTTTAACCCAGACTGATGTACCCAGCAAAACTGTCTTTCAAATTTAATGGAGAAACAAGATACTTCCATGACAAAGAACAGCTGAAGAAATTGATGTCCACCAGACCAACCTTAGAAAGAGTGCTGAAAGATTTGCTAGATTGAGATAAAAACAATGACAGTCTCCAGAACAGCAATAGAAATAAACCACCAGGCTGAACAAGAACTTAAACAAGGGAGAAAAGCAGGAAATCAACAATAGGAACACAACATGGCAAAGCCAAGCCAGAACACATCAGTGATGTCCATAAATGTAAATAGTCTCAATTCACCTATCAAAAGAAACAGGTTGATGGAATGGATCAAGAAACAGGATCCCACAACACATCTGAGTAAAAAAAAAAAAAACCTCATAGATTAAAAGTCAAAGGATGGAAAACAGTATTCCATGTAACAGGAACCCAGAAAAAAGCAGGGGTAGCTATTATGTTTGCAGACAAAGTGAGCTTCAAACCTAACATTATTAAAAGAGATAAAGAAAGCTACTATATACTTAGTGGAAAACTGCAAGAGGAAAAACTAACAATTATAAGCATATATGCACCAAATACAGGAGTACCCAACTATATAAGATAGATACTAATAGATGTGAGAAACCAAATTCACAAGTCACAATTGTAATAGGATTCTTTAACACTGTCAAAAGAGATAGATCAACTAGACAAAAAGTCAGCAAAGAAATAATAGAACTGAATCATACTTGTGAGTAAATGGACTTAGTGGATGTTTACAGTGTTCCACCCAACCCCATCAGAATATACATTCTTCTCAGCTGCATATGGGACATTCTCCAAAATAGACCATGTATTAACCCATAAAGCTTTCTTAACTAAATGGAAAGGGAGCAAAATTATCCCATGCATAATATCTGATCATATTGTACTAAAATTAGAAATCAATTGCAAAAACCCCTGCAAAACATGCATAAATACATGAAAATTGAACTACAATCTGAATAACCAGTGGGTTACAGATGAAATTAAAGAGGAAATAAAACAATACCTATAATACATTGAAAATGCAGGTAAAACTTACCGCAAGCTTTGTGATGCAATGAAAGCATTCCTAAGAGGGAAATATAAAGCAACAAATAGTCACACCAAGAAAATGGAATGAACACAAATAAGTAACCTAATGCTACATCTCAAGCTTCTAGAAAAAGAAGAGCAAGTCAAACCCAAAGCCCATAGAAGAGAGGAAATTGTAAAGATTAGAGCAGAAATTAATGCAATTGAAACTAAAAAAACAATATAAAGAATTGATGAATCAAAGAGCTTTTTTTTAGAGAATAAACAAAATTGATAAACCTCTAGTCAACCTTATCAAGAAAAAGAAAGAAAAAAAATCCACACAATGACTGAAAAGAAGAAAATTCAAAATATCATGAACACCTACTTTGAAAATCTCTATTCGCATAGGGTGGAAAGCAAAGAGGAAATGTACAGATGAACTACCAAAGCTCAACCAAGAAGATATGGCAATTTTTAATAACCCAGTATCAGCTACTAAAATAAAAAACGTGATTAAAAACTTACCAACAAAGAAAAACCCAGGTCCTGATGGATTGATTCACAGCTGAATTCTATACAAAAATTTAGAGAATATTTAATGCCAACACTCCTTAAACTCTTCAATGAAACTGAAAGAGAAGCAGTCCTCCCTAACTCATTCTTGGAGGCAAGTATCACTCTGATACCAAAACCAGAGAAAAACCCAACCAAAAAGGAAAACTATAAGCCAATCTCCCTAATGAACATTGATGCAAAGATGCTCAATAAAATATTGGCAAATAGAATGCAGCAAATCATTAAGAAGATTATACACCACGACCAAGTGGGATTTATTCCAGGAATGCAGGGATGGTTCAACATATGCAAATCAATAAATGTAATATGCCATATCAACAGAGCCAAAAATAAAAATCACATGATCATCTCAATAGACTTAGAAAAATCTTTTGATAAAGTCCAGCACCTGTTCATGATAAAAGCCTTACAGAAACTTGGAATAGGTGGTGTCTTAGTTACTTTTTACTTGTCTCTGAGACAAAATACATGATGCCCAAATTTGGGAAAGGAAAGGTTTATTTCTTACAGTTTTTGGAAGTTTCAGTCCATAGTTGGCTCTAAGGCAGCGTGGCATGGTGGGGCTGCAGTTCATGGTGGCTGCAAACAGTAGGGCTGAAACCAGCAAGAGCAAGATACATGCCTTCTTCCTGCCATTACATCACATCCTGGCTCCACCCCTAGGTGGTGTAGCACTCATTACCCCAATCCCAGTGCTAGACAATGAACCAATCACAAATGTATAATGTAAAGGCATGAGGCTTTGGGGCCACTGAAATAAACCATGACATTCGACCCCCAGTTACTTTTTACTCATCACTGAGACAGATGGTATGTACCTCAAGCTCATAAAGGCCATCTATGACAAACCAACAGCCAACATTATACTAAATGGACAAAAACTGAAAGCCTTCACTCTAAAATCAGGAACAAGACAAGGATGTGCACTATTATCACTCCTATTCAATATAGTTCTAGAAATATTAGCCATAGTACTCAGACAAGAGGGAGAAATAAAATTATAAAAATAGGAAAAGAAGTTAAATTATCATTATTTGCAGATGACATGATACTCTACATAGAAGACCCCTAAAACTCCATTAAAAGATGACTAGATGTATTAAACAAATTCAACAGCATAACTGGATACAAAGTCAATACTCAAAAGTCAGTAGCATTCATGTACACAAACAAAAAACTTACTGAGAGATAAAATAAGGAAATATTGCCTTTCACAATAGCATCTAAAAAAATGAAATACCTAGGAATCAACCTAACCAAGAAAGTAAAAGACCTATATGCTGAAAATTATACTGCTATAAAAAAGAAGATTCAATAAGATATTAGAAAATGGAAGGATATTCTTTACTCTTCGTTAGGAAGAACCAATATTGTGAAAATGGCCGTACTCCCAAAACTGCTATATAGATTGAATACAATCCCAATCAAAATACTATTAACATATATTAAAGATCTAGAGAAAACATTCCTAAGATTCATTTGGAAACAGAAGAAACATGGAATAGAAAAGGCTATTCTGGGTGACAAAAGCAAGAAAGAATTCCTGACTTGAAAAGATACTACAAAGCTACAGTAATAAAATCAGCATGGTACTGGCAAAGAAATAGACCTGAGGATCTATGGAATGGATTAGAAGATGCAAGCACTACTACAAAGACACTCAGCCACCTTATATTTGACAAAAGAGCTAAAAATATTCACTCAAAAATAGATAGATACTTTAATAAATGCTGTTGGAAAAATTGGCTCTCCACATGCAAAGACTGAAAATAGACCCATGCCTATTGCCATACACTAAACTCAAGTCAAAATGGATCAAAGATCTAAATATTAAAACAGAAACATTAAATCCACCAGAAGACAAAGTAGATAAAAATCTTGGAGACATAGGGTTAGGGAGAGAATTCATGAATAAAATGCAAACTGCATGCAAAATACTTCAAAGAATCAATGACTGGGATCTCATATTATTAAAAAGGTTTTGCACTTCAAAAGATATGACCAACAAAGAGAAAAGAAAACCCACAGAATGGGAAAGAGCAATCCCTCTGGCAAAGGACTTCTAACCAGAACATATAAAGATTTGAAAAACATCAAGACCCCCAAATTCAAAGGCCCTCTCCAAAAATGGGTATCTGTGATGAACATACAGTTCTCAGATGAAGATATACAAATGTCAAATAAATATATGAAGAAATGTTCACCATCACTGGTCATTTGAGAAATTCAAGTTAAAACAGCATTGAGATTGCATTTCACCCCAGAAAGAATGGCTGCCATGAAGAACACAACTAATAACAAATGCTGGTGAAGATTCAGGGAAAAAGGAACACTCATCTGCAATTGGTGGGAGTGCAGGCTGGTGCAACCACTGTGGAAATCAGTATGGAGATTCCTCAAAAAACAAACAAACAAACAAACAAACAAACAAATAAAAACCAGGCTTGGAAGTTCCACTCAATCCAGCTATTCTCCTCCTGGGTGTTTTTCCAAAAAAATTGATAAGTTCATGTCACAGTGATATATGTACACTCATTTTCATAGCAGCACAATTTGTGATAGCTAAATCTTGGAAACAATCAAAATGCCCATCAACCACAGAGTGGACAAAAAAAGGTGGTATTTCTATATAATGAAATACTGCTAAGCTATAAAAAGGATGATCTTGAGGCCTTAATTCATAAATCGAGGTAACTTGAGAATATCCTGGTTAGTGAAATAAGCAAGACTCACATTAGTAAATATCACATTGTATCTCTAGTGTAAAAATAATAAGAATTGACAGAATAATTGTATCCAAAAAATTTAATAGGTATAAAATTATAATAGATAAAAGTAAAACATATATGAAAGTATAATAGATATAATAGATATTGTAAAAGTGAAATGGAAGGATAGTGCTCTAAAGGATATAATGATATGTATAGATGACCATATTACTGAGCTTTTGTTAGATCATTGAACAGAAGAGTTTGTACTGTTAATGTTTGAGTGTCTAGCTACATTTTATGCTTTGATTCTGTAACTTTAACAATTGTTAAGATGACAATATGTAATGTATCAACTAGCAATTTTATGATGTTAATTTATTTGTATTCTGTTTTCTACTTTTCTTCTCATTTTTTCTATTTTGTCTTTTTAAATTTCTTTCTTTCTCTCTTAAAATAAAAAAAGGAATTAATGAACTGTAGAGTTGGTTCTTGGAAAGAATTTAAAAAATTGATAAACCCCTAGCCAACCTTATCAAAAAAGAAAAGCTCAAATACATGCCTTAAGAAATGAAAAGGGTGAAATCACTACAGACCCTTTGGAAATACGGAAGATCATCAATACCTACTTTGAAAACCTTTCAAAGTACCACACTCTCATAGGTGTGATAACACAAAAGAAATGGAAATATTCCTGAAAATGTAGGAATTACAAAAGCTGAATCAACAAGATGTAAACCTGCTGAATAACTCAATTTCAGATAGTGAAATTGATAATGTAATTAAAACCTTACCAACAAAAAAAGCAAAGTCCTGATGGATTCACTGCAGACTCTCCAAGAAATTAAACAAAGACTTAATGTCAACACTCCTTAAACTCTTCAAGGAAATTGAAAGAGAAGCATTCCTCCTTAACTCATTCCTGGAAACAAGTATTACCCCAATAGCAAAACCAGAGAAACAACAAATCAAAAAAAGAAAATTACAGGCCAACCTCTCTAATGAACATACATGTCAAAATCCTCAATAAAATACTGGCAAATAGAATGAAAAAAGTCATCAGGGAAATTATACACCATGATCAAGGGGGATTCATCTCAGGAATGCAGCAATGGTTCTACATATGTGAATCAATAAATGTAATACACTATATCAACAGAGCCAAGGAAAAGAACCACATGGGCATCTCAATAGAAGCAGAAAAATATTTTGACAAAATGCAACACTCATTCATGATAAAAATCCTACAGAAAATTGGAATAGTCTCTCCCTTAATCTGATAGAAGCCATATCTCATGAACTAAGAGCCAACATCTTACTAAATGGGCAAAAAGTAAAAAATTTCAGTCTAAAATCAGGAAGAAGACAAGGATGTCCATTATCACCACTCCTATTCAGTGTAGTTCTGGAAACATTAGCCAGAGCAATGAGATAGGAAAGAGAAATAAAAGGAATAAGGATAGGAAAGGAAAAAGTTAGATTACCATGATTTGCAGATGATATACTCTACATAAAAGATCTCCAAAACTCCATTGAAAGTCTCCTAGGCATAATAACCAAATTCTGCAATGTAGCTGAATACAAGATCAACACTCAAAAATCAATAGCATTCCTCCACTAAAACAACAAACTCAGAGAGAAAAAGGGAAACCACACACTTCACTATAGCATCCAAAAAAATGAAGTACATAGGAATCAATCTAACAAAGAAAGTAAAAGATCTATACAGTGAAAGCTACATTTCACTGAAAAAGGAAAATGAAGAGGATTTCAGAAAATGGAAAAATATTCCCTGCTCATGGATAGGAAGAACAAACATTATGAAAATGGCCATTCTTCCAAAATTGTACACAAATTCAATGCAATTACAATCAAAATACCATTTATATATCTTACAGATCTGGAGAAATCATCTAAAATTAATTTGGAACCACAAGAGTCCCAGAATAGCAAAGGCAATTCTGGTAACAAAGAAAAAGCAAGTGGTACCACAATCCCTGATTGAAATTATATTACAAAGCTACTGTGATAAAAAATCAGCATGATATTCTAATGAAATCAGACCTGAAGATCAGTGGAGTAGATTAGAAGATACAGCACAACTACAAATACTCAGCCACCTCCTCTTTGACAAAGAGGCCAAACATGTTCACTGGAAGAAAGATAGTGTCTTTAGTAAGTGATGCTGTAAAAACTGGTTCTCCATATGACAAAAACTAAAACTAGATCCATGTCTAACACCATGCCCTAAACTAAAGTCAAAGAGGATGAATGATACAAATATGAAAACAGAAACACTAAATCTACTGGAAGACAAAATAGGTAGAAATATTGATGACATAGATGTGGACAAAGAGTTCACAAACAAAAATCAAATACATGGGAAACACTTTTGTGAATCAACAAATAGGATCTCATCTTATTAAAAAGTTTTCACATGTCAAAGAAAATCTCCAACAGGGTGAAAAGAAAACCTATGAACTGGAAAAATATCTTAGCCAAGTATTCCTCAGACAAAGGAGTTTTATCTAGAACTTATAAAGAATTTTGAAAAATCAGTCTTACAAAATTCAAATATAGAATCCAAAATGGGCATGTGAGATGAATATATACTCTGGTGAAGAAATACAAATGGCAAATAAATATATTAAAAAATGTTCAACATCAATTGTCATTTAAGTGAAATAAATTGTCAATTAAGTGAAATAAATCACTAATGAGGATATCATAATGTAGAGTACTTATCATATTGTTACTCTAGTGTAAAAAATAAAATAGAGGCAGTAATAAGATCTAAAATGTATAATAGATATTGTAATAATGAAAGGGAAGTTAAGTGCTTTAAATGATATAACTGTATGTATTTTTAAGTCTGTAATATAGATAGCCATAGTACTATGTTTTTGTTGGATTGTTCAACAGAAGGTTTTGCACTGTCATTTTTTTTGCCTGTCCAAATTTTATGCGTTGATTTTATACCTTGAACAACTATTTCCAAGAAGACAATATGTAATTTATCAATTAGAGATTTCTTATTGTTATTATTTTTTGAAATTCTGTATTATTTCTATCCTTCTTCCTTTTTTTTTCTCTAGTTAAAAAAATCAGCCTTCCAAATCTAAAAAAAGAGAAGAAAAAAGGATGCTGTAAACAGGATGAGACTTTCTGCATGTCCTCAAATTCCTATATGAAGGTCAATAATGGACCTCATCTACCTGGAAGCCTTACAGCAACCTAACCTGTGTGTGTTTATTAAGTGCCTGTGTCTATGTTCAGTGTTGTAGCTTTAAAAAACAGGAAGCGAGATTCGTTGAGGGGTGAGATGAAGTGTAACTCAGTGGTAAGTTGCCTGCATATTTGGGTGACACCTCCAATTAAATTTCTGGGGCATATGTTTTAGTTTATATGTAGGCATCTCTTTCAAGCCTAGTGAGTTTGTAGATGGAGATTTGGGGAAGTGACTTATAAGGGGGCTGATAGTTGACTTTCTCCTAGGAGTCACGGTCTTCTCCAAAGATGCAGGTTACTATCTGCATGGTGTGGAATGTTCATCTCTCTCTCCAGTCATCTCTGCCACCTAGGCACCATCCCACATGCCACTGATCCTTTGCCAAGCCCCTTTGCCACTGCAACACCCTCCTTTGGAGACAGGAAACTGTAGATTGCAAACTGTACAAACTGTGAGTCAAAATATATCTCTTTGTCTTTTCTTTTTGTTTTTTATTCTTACTCAACTCTTTGTTTTTGTTTTCTTTTCTTTCTTTTTATTCCCTTTCTTTTCTCTCTTTTCTAAATGACTGGGGAGAAGTCAGTCACAGGAAATTAATCTCATCCCCCAACCCAGAGACCAAGACTAGGTAATCCTTTGACACTCCATTCATTTGTTTCTACTTTCTCCACTTTCCCAGACCTTGTGTGGTCACCATTTGTGCTCCATCTTTACTTCTGATTACTTCCTAATTATCTTTGTTTTATACACTATCCTCCCTAAAATCCCCCTCATGTGTAAAACCACACCACCAAACGGAAACACTTTGCATACAATCTCCTCATTTATTTTTCATTCTGTTTTATAACTATAGACTTTTCTCCTATGCTCTAAAGTACAAAATCAACAGTTTGTCAGTTCATAGATTGTGCTAGATGCTATCATTATCTCAAATTTTACTAATTTAGCTAGGATGTCATTTCTGTTGTAATCAGTTGTTCTCCCTTCTTTAATAATATTGGGAAGCTCTAGAGTAAAAACTTCACCACAGTCCTACAGGAAAGGACTGAACATTGAGCCAACAAACAAAAGAAAACACAATCATACCACTCTTAATAAATCATGAAGGTTGAACATTGTGAAAGAGTGAAACCAATAGTTTCCTACATGGATGACATCCTGAAGAACAAAATTTTCCTACAAAGATCTTGATTCTAGTAATGCAGCTACCTACTACACAAATTAATAAGGATCATCACAGAAATCAAAATAAAGACACTCTGGGTGTCTGTTCCCACTAGCTTCCCAGAGTATCCCAGCTCAACCCAGGCCAACCTCCAAATGAGATCCAGTCTCTTAGTTTACAGAGGTACTGAGCTCTGCACAGCCCAAAGCCATGTAGCTGTCAATCAGGGAATGATCAGCATAGTCCATGCATCCTGCAGAATTTGAGCTCCAACCATCAGAGCACAAGTCCCCAGTGCCATAGTTTGTGGATGCACCCCAACTAGCCACAGGGATATCTGAGGACTAAAACTCTGTGCATTGCAGCATTCCAGTGCATTCTATCAGGAAGGTGCCAGGCCAGCTGCTTAGGTCCCAGAGGAAAATGCAAAATGAAAGAGCAAGATGCATTCTCAGTCCTCCAGAAAACTGAGAACAAACCAAAGAACACTGAAATGAAAACCCCTGGAAATCACAAAACTGAAATTTCTGAAATGATAGCAACTGAAATAATGAAACAACTCCATGAAGCTATAGAGGAAATCAGATCACAAATAATCTCTCAGGTAAAAATAAAGAAATGACAGATGTTATGAAAAAAATGTTGAGTGTATCTAAAGAAGATCTCAATAAAAAAAGAGGAACATAAGAAAATGATAGAATCCTTGAATGAACTATATGAGAGAGAATTAGAACATAAGAAACAGATATAAAAGGATATTCCAGAGATTAAAAATTTATTGTAATCTGGCAAAACCATTTGAATAAATTTGGAGATAGACTCTCAGGCTGAATCTTATGCTCATGAAAGAAAAGGTGTCTTAAAAATATCAAGGAACAAAGGAAAAACACTTCAACAGCTATAAGATAGTGCAAGCAGAAACAATATAAGACTGGTAGGTATCAATGAAAAAACAAGGGGCAACAAAAATTACATATGAAGACTATTAAATAAATAAGAGCATAAAATATTTCAAACATGGAAAAAGGTTGTCCAGATAGGTGATGCATGTAGAACCCCAAATAGCCATAACCAAAATAAATCTTCATCCAGTTGTATCACAATTAGGATATCAGGAATTCAGCATAAAGACAATGCTAAAACTGTCAGAGAAAACAAAGAGACCACCTCCAAAGGAAAGCCTATCAGAATCACAGCAGACTTCTCAACACAAAACTTCCAGCCAAGAGGAGCTTGGAGTAAAGTACTTGAAGTCCTGAAAGAAAACAATTTTCAATCTATACTGATGTACCCTGAAAAACTATCTTTGAAAACTGATGGACAATTAAGATACTTCCACGACAAAGAACAACAGAAGAAATTCATGACCACCAACTCAACACTACAAGGATTACTGAAAAATACTCCAGAAAGAGTCAAGGTGTCATGGTTTATGTCAGTGGCCCCAGGCCTCACACATTTGCATTTTACATTTGTGATTGGTTCATTGTCTTGTGTTTGGATTGATGGTGTCAGTGCTACACCCAACTAAGTATGGAGCCAGTATACAATGTCATGGCTGGAAGAAGGCATGTGTCTCTCTCTCTTGCCAGTTTTCTGTTTTGCTGTTTACAGCTGCCATGAACTGTGGCCCCACTGTGCCACCCTTTCTTGGAGGCAACTGAGTATGGACTGAAACTTCCAAAAACTGTAAGCAATAAGCCTTTCCTTTCCCAAATTTGGGCATAATGTATTTTATCTCAGAGATGAGTAAAAAGTAACTAAGACAGAATTTGGTACCGAGGAGTGGGGTCATTGCTGTGACTATACCTGACCATGATTTTTGAGAAGCTTTGGAAATAGCTTGTGGGCAGAGTTTGGAAAGGTTCAGACATGTCATCTGGATGCATAGAGCTGGGGCAGCTTAGGCTGTTCTGTAGAGGAGATTCTGGTCAGAGCTCAGGAGACCAGAAGGCTGATAGAAAGCCTAATGGTAAAGACCAGGCTTGGGAGATTTCTGCTGGGAAGGACTGCATTGGTTGTTGAACTCCCCATATGTGTGTTATTGCTTGGCAGAAAGTTTGTCCACATTGCTCATGCCCAGAGACTGACTGAGACTGAGATTAAGGGCAATGGACTGATTAATCTGGCAAAGGAAATTTCAAGGCAGTCAAATGTTGAGGTTGTGCCATGGCTATTGTTGGTGATTTTTAGCCAGATACATGTTGCAAATCAAGAGCAAAGAACCGAGCAGTATAACTTAAAACACTGTAAGTTTGGCCAGAAGGAAATTTCCAGTAAAGCTGTGGATTGTAAAGATAGAGCAGAGAGTTCAATTGCTGAGAAGGAACAGAAAAATAAGAAAGATGGCCAGGGGGCATCCCAGGGAGCAGTGGGTCTCCATCCTTTACAGCCTCAAAACTGCACAAGTGAAAAAATTTGCTCAGAGGAGAAACCTTCACAGCACCATGCTCCAAAATGGTGACAGAAGCCACATGAAGTTCCAGAATGGTGGCAGCCACAGGAGGTTCCAGAATGGCAGCACCATAGAGAAGCTTTTCCTCACAATCAAATAAACAGAGTCAAGTGATCCAGGTACTGGATCCCTACAGCCAAGAGAGAAAAGCCTGGCTACTGCTCCAACTGGCAGCAAACCTTGGTGGAATCCACATGGTGCTGATTTTATATGCAAGGAAAATGCACAAGTTCTGAGGGTAAGATGGCTTCTACCTATATTGCAAAGGCCTTGTGAGGCCAAGCACTGTGCCCTGAGAGGCCAATTAGTAAAGATGTAAGGGTGAAGCCAAAGGTGCAGTGGAGACTCCAGAAGTTTGGAAAAGCCAGGAACATGGATCATCCAAGGAATGTTGGAAAAAGTGAGCAGAGAGGATTTAAGAGAGAAGCTGTGGGAGCTGAAATGGCTGGAAGTGCCATGGAGGTGGAATCACTCAAGCTTCTTGGAGCTTGCAACTAGATTGCTTCAAATGCTGAGCATGGAACTCTAGGACTTAAAGTTCACCCTTCTGGAAGTTGGACTTGCTCTGTTTCCAATGCTTTATGTTCCTCTGTTTGTAACTTTTGAAATGGTAATATTTATCTTGTGCCTTTGCATTTCAGAAATGTTTAACCTTGTTTCATTTGTACAGGGGGTTACAGTTACGAGTTTGCCATAGATACTGGAGGAGACTTGGGACTTGGACTTCTCAGCAATGCTGAAAATGTTAGGACTTGGGCAACACTTGGAGATGGACTAAATGTCTTTTATATAAAGGATGTGCATGAGTCTTTGGGGGCCAGAGGTGGAATGACATGGCTTATGTTGGTGGCACTCAGGCCTCATGCATTCACATTTTGCATTTGTGATTTGTTCATTGTCTTGTTCTTGGATTGATGGTGTCAGTGCTATACCCACCTACGGTTGGAACCAGCATACAATGTAATGGCTGGAAGAAGGCATGTCTCTCTCTCTTGCCATTTTTCCACCTTACTGTTTGCAACTGCCATGTACTGTGGCCTCACTGTGCCACCCTGTCTTGGAGCCAAGTGAGTATGGACTGAAACCTCCAAAAACTGTAAGAAATAAATGTTTCCTTTCCCAACTTTGGGCATCAGGTATTTTGCCTCAGCAGTGGATAGAGAGGTACCTAAGATGCAAAAGTAACAACAATTTGAAAAGCAACAGCAGAAGGAAAGCACTATGCAGGGCAAACAGTTAAACAGATAAAGTAGAAAACTAAAAACAGAAATATAACATAACAGGGATAAATCAGTACATATCAGTTATAGCCATCAATGTAAATGTTCTCAAATCTCCAATAAAAAGAAACAGACCAGCAAGATGAATTGAGGTGAATTAAGATGATTTAAGATACAAAATCTAACAATATGCTGTGTATAAGAAACACACTTAACTCAAAAAGGAAATTCATAGACTAAAAATCACAGGATGGGCTGGGGATTTAGCTCAGCAGAATAAGCACCTGCATGGCAATCATAAAGTCATGAGTTAGACCCCCAGTACAAAAAAAAAAAAAAAATCAAAAGATGTAAAAAAATCCTCCATGTAACAGCAACCCAGTAAACAGGAGCTGCAGTTCTTTGTATAGCAACTTGCATTTCAAACCAAGAAAGATAAAAAAAAAGGAGTTCACAACGTACTTGTTGTGGGAAAACTTGAAAAGGATGAGTTTATAATAGTAAATATGTGTACCAAATATGGGAGCACACAACTATGTGAGAAACCCTTAATAGACATGAAAAATCAAATAAGCAATAATGCACATACAGTGGGGGACTCTTGCACCTCATTTTCACAGCAGACAGATCAACGAAACACAAAGTCAGCAAAAAAATCACCAAACTGAATCAAACTTGTGAGCAAATGAACCTAGTAGTTGTGTACCGAGTTTCCACCCAACATCAGAATATACATTCTTATCAGTTTCACATCGCTCATCATTTTTATTGATTTATTTTTATTTTTTATTTTAAGAGAGAAAGAAAAGAAAATTGAAAAAAGACAAAATAGAAAAAACAAGAAGAAAAGTAGAATACAGAATTCAAAAAAGTTAACACCATAAAATCACTAGTTGACACATTACATATTGTCATCTTAACAATAGTTGTTAAAGTTACAAAATCAAAGCATAAAAAGTGGCTAGAAACTCAGATATTGACAGTACAAACTCTTCTGTTCAATGATCTAACAAAAACTCAGTAATATGGTCATCTATACATATCATTATATCCTTTAGAGCACTATCTTTCCATTTCACTTTTACAACATTTTTATATCCATTATACATTTTGGATACCATTATTCTGTCCATTCTTCTTCTTATTAGTGTTACTTTTTTGTTATCATGTTTTTACTTAAAGAGAAAATAAACAGAAAAAGGATAGAGATATTACAGAATTTCAAAAAAGATAAACAGTAAGAAATCACTAGTTGATAAATTACATATTGTCATTTTACAAAGAGTTGTTCAATTTACAAAATTAAAGCTTACAAAGTGGACATTCAATCAGTGAGAGTGCAAACAGATCTGTTCAACAATCCAATAAGAACTTAGAAATATGGTTATCAACCCTAAACACTTAAATATACATGCAGTTATATCTTTTATAGTACTTCCTAAATCCTTTCTTTGTTACAATAGCAATTACACATATTTAAAATTTCATTTAAAGAGAAAAAAAATCAAAACAGAAAAGAGGGTAGTAACAGTACAAAACTGTAAAAAAAAGAAAAAAGAGAAAATAAACTAAGAAATCACTAAATGATAAATTACATATTGTCATTTGGATATTGTTTTTCAAGTTACAAAATTAAAGAATACATAGTACACATTCAAACAGTGAGACTGCAAACATTTCTGCTCAAAAATCACACAAAGATTCAGAAATATGATCATCTATTTTACACACTGAAAGATACGTGGAGTTATATTCATTAGAGCCCTTACATTTCCTCTCTTTTTTGCAATAGCAACTACACATTTTGTGTTTTATTACTCTTATAGTTCTCATTACTTTATACACTACAACATAATGTGATATTTACAATTATGATTCTCACTTATTTCACTAATGAGGATAGTCTCAAGTTGTCTCCATTTACCTATGAAGGCCTCAAGATAATCCTTTTTTATAGCTGAGTAATATTCCATTGTATAAAAATACCACATCTTGTTTATCTGCTCTGCAGTTGAGGGGCATTTTGGTTGTTTCCAAGATTTAGCTATTACAAATTGTGCACCTATGGACATAGATGCACATATATCACTGTGATCTGAACTTTTCAGTTCTGTGAATTACCCAGAAGGGGAATAGCTGGATTGAATGGAGCTTCCAATTGTAGTCTTCTGAGAATTCTCCATATGGATTTCCATAGTGGTTGCACCAGTCTACATTCCCACGACTAGTGGAGCAGTGTTCCCCTTTCCAGATAGCCTTGCCAACATTTGATATCAGTTGATTTCCTGATGGCAGCTATTCTTTCTGGAGGGAGGTGAAATCTCAATGTTATTTTAAGTTTCATTTCTCGAATGACCAGTGATGGTGAACATTTCTTCATGTATTTATTTGCCATTTATGTATCTTCCTGTGAGAACTGTATATTCATCTCAGATGCCCATTTGGGAGAAGGTCTTGAATTTGGGGGGCTTCATGTTTTTCAATTCTTTATATGTTCTGGATATAAGTCCTTTGTCTGAGGGGTTGCTGGCTAAAATTCTTTCCTACTCTGTGGGTTTTCTTTTCACTCTGTTGGTGATTTCTTTTGAAGTGAAAAACTTTTCAATAATAAAATCTCCCAATTATTGATACTTTGAAGTGTTTCCTGTGCAGTTTTCATTTTGTTCATGAATTCTCTGCCTACCCATATGTCTTCAAGACTTCTACCTACTTTGTTTTCCTGTAGATTTAGTGTTTCTATTTGATATTTAGGTCTTTGATCCATTTAGACTTTAGTTTTGTGTATAGTGATAGGCAAGGATCTAGTTTCAGTCTTCAGCATGTGGATTGCCAATTTTTCCAACATCACTTATTAAAGAGGCTATCCTTCTTCCAGTGAACATGTTTAGCCCCTGTGTCAAATATCAGGTGGCTGAGTGTTTTTGTAGATGTACTTACATCTTCTAATCTGTTCCATTGATCCTCAGTTCTGTTTCTTTGCCATTACCATGTTGATTTTTTCACTGTGGCATTGTAGTATAGATTCAAGTAAGGAATTGTGATGCCTCCTGCCTTACCTTTGTTATCCCTAATTGCCTTTTCTGTTCTAGGTTTCTTCTGTTTCTGAATGAATTTTAGGGGTGTTTTCTCTAGATGTGTGAGATATTTTGACTGGGATTGTGTTAAATTTGTACAACAGTTTTGGGAGTATGGCCATTTTCGCTACATTGGTTCTTCCTAACCAAGAGCAAGGATTATCATTCCACTTCTTACTATCTTCTTCAATCTCCTTTGTTAGCATAGTATAATTTTCAGCATATAAGTCTTTTCCATTTGTAGTTAGGTTGATTCTTACATATTTCATTTTTTAGATGTTATTGTAAAGGATGATATTTCCATAATTTTTTTCTCAGTGAATTTTTGTATACAGGAATGCTATTGATTTTTGAGCATTGACTTTATATCCAGCTATACTGCTCGACTTGTTTTTTACCTCTGGTAGTCTTTTAATTGATTTTTCTTGGTCTTCTATATAAAGTATCATGTCATCTACAAATAGTGATAATTTAACTTCTTCCTTTCCTATCTCTATTTCTCTCTCTTGTCTGATTGCCCTGGCTAGTGTTTTCAGAACTATGTTGAAAAGGAGTGGTGATAGTGGACATCCTAGTCTTGTTCCTGATTTTAAAGTGAAAGCTTTATTTAGATTGGTCTATAGTTCTCCTTTTTGGCTGGATCTTTCTCTGGTTTTGGCATGAGAGTAATACTTGCCTCCAAGAATGATTTAGGGAGGATTGCATTCCTTTCCATTTCATTGAAGAGTTTAAGGAGTATTGGCATCAAGTCTTCTCTAAATTTTTTTGTAGAGTCCAGCTGTGAATCCATCAGGACCCAGGCATTTCTTTGTTGGGAAATTTCAAATTTTGTTTTCAGTTTCAGTAGCTGATATTGGGTTGTTAAAAATTGCTTTTGTAGTTCATATGTTTCTTGGAATCTGTCCACTTCCTCTGTGCTTTCCACTCTATGTGAGTAGAGTTTTCATACTAGGTATTCGTGATTTTTTGAATTTCCATGAGATCTGTAGTAATTTCCCCCTTTTCAGTTCTTTTGTGTAGATTTTAGTTGTTTCTTTCATTCTTCCTTTCTTTTTTTATTTAAAGAGAAACAACTGGAAAAAGGTAGAAATGTTACAGAATTTCAAGAAAAGAAGATAAACAGTAAGAAATCACTAGTTGATAAATTACACATTGTTCTTTTAGAAATAGTTATTCAAGTTACAGAATTAATGAACACAAAGTAGGCACTCAAGCAGTGAGAGTGCAAACAGATCTGTTCAAAAATCCATCAAGAACCTAGAAATATGGTCATCAATCCCACACATCTAAACTTACATGCAGCTATATAATTATAGTGCTTCCTATGTCCTCTTTTTTTTACAATAGCAATTATACATTTTTAATATTCTATTTAAAGAGAAGATAGAAAGAAAAAAAAACAAAAAAGGGTAGCAATAATACAGAATTCTAAAAGAAAGAAAGAAAAAGGAGAATGAGAAAAAGCCCCACTAAGAAATCAGTAATTTGTAAATTATGTATTGTCATCTTGGATGTAGTTGTTCAAGTTACAAAGTTAAGGGGTACATAGTAAATATTGAAACAGTCAGACTACAAATAGTTTTGCTGAAAGATCTAACAAAGATTCAGCAATATGGTCATCTATTTTACACAAGGTGGAATCTCAATGCTGTTTTAATTTGCACTTCTCGAATGACCAGTGATGGCGAACATTTCTTCATGTATTTATTTGCCATTTGTATATCTTTCTCTGAGAACTGTGTGTTCATCTCAGATGCCCATTTTTGGAGAGGGTGTTTGAATTTGGGGGGCTTGATGTTTTTCACTTCTTCATATATTCTGGACACAAGTCCTTTGTCTGGGGGGTAGCTGGTTAAATTTTTTTCCCACTCTTTTGGTTTTCCTTTCACTCTGTTGGTGATTTCCTTTGAAGTGCAGAAACATTTCAATCATATGAGATCCGATTTGTGGATTCTTTGAAATGTTTCCCAAGCAGTTTGTATTTGGTTCATGAATTCTCTGCCTACCCCTATGTCTCCAAGACTTCTACCTACCTTGTCTTCCAGTAGATTTAGTGTTTCTGTTTTAATATTGAGGTGTTTGATCCATTTAGACTTTAGTTTTGTGCATGGTGATATGCATGGATCTAGTTTCAGTCTTTGGCATGTAGAGAGCCAATTTTTCCAACACCATTTATTAA